>LQNS02278125.1:3944149-3955791 GCA_001587735.2 Parhyale hawaiensis | reverse complement strand
CCTCAAACTTCATATTAAATATTTCTAGTTATATTCAATGAAATTGCTGTCATTGGCCAAGCGGATCGTTTGTTCTGATGTTGTTCTTACATGAGATGTAATTTGATGAAAATCGCTCCTGTTAATCTCGAGCTATTAAGTGCCGCATTTGTTAAAGAAAGCAATGGGCGAAAATTCACTGAAGCTCCCTCTTAAGACTGTGTTAGCTTGTTTGGGGGGGGGGGCTTCGTCACCCAAGAAGGTTTCAAGTATTAGTAATTCCAAAAGACCACATTAATTGTGGGAGAAAGCAAGTAACTAATGCGAAGTTAAGTGAGTAATTTAATATTGAATCAATAATGTAAAGGTAAATAAATAAATTCGCAAGCGAGTAAATGAGTAGGAGTGTCCCACACAGCCAGATCCACTGTTTCGTTCTCCGTAGATCTTACGTCCCTTTTTAGTTGACAGCTGAGGCTTATCGTGAAACACTTTCGCTTCGTGCATTGTAATAATTCACATTCAAGCAAATCGGTACATTATTGTTAAGTTAATTTAGCGTATCATTAACTTTACGCTACTGAAAAGCTCGGAGAATACATCAATATTGCAACAATTTCCTTTTTCAAATTAGAGCAATTGATGCACATGCTAATTGTCTAAAAATATGATTTTAGTCGAATCGTATTCTGGTTGTATACTACACTGCTGTTATATAGGTCAGGACGTTGCCTACTCAAGCTGCCACGTTGTGCACGATACGTTACTCAATGTCTAAGTTTGTTGTCGGTTCTATTCTCCCTTTGAAATTATAGTTCAAACGTGTCATTTGTTCTTTGTTTACAGTGGAGGTACGTGGCCGCCAACTCCTGGGGTACATGTGACAATGGTACAGAGGCCGACGGCTGTGGTCCTCAGGAGGAGTTCCGTGGCTGTGCCGATGTGTCCATCTCCCCGGCCGCAATTCTGTAAGCATAGTGGCGTATGTTCTCTCTGAGGGGTGCTGATGTAACTATTTTTCTGTTTTTTCTTACCGGTGCTACACTGGCAAATTGAGTCCCAATCATAGCCCGAAAAGCAGCAACGACGATTGCGACACAGGTTACGGTGATGTAACTCACCGCCCAGTAAAATCAATAAGGAACTAGAGCCCTCTAAGTGCTCAGATCTCCGCCAAGCAAGGCAAATGAAATAAAAAACTCAAATTGGTTTGGAAACTCTGATTTCCCTTAAATCGATACCAAAATGTAGTCATTTGATCCTTTTGATAGTAATAACAGCTTATGTAATCTTGCTATAGATCCGTTCATTTTCTGCTAACAAGCATTAGACAAACACACTAACAGACCACCTGATCATCAAGAAAATTTAATCATTATGCATATCAACATTAGTGACAAGTTGTGTAAATCTCATAAAGATCTATTCATTTCTTTTCGAGTTAATTTACTAGCGAGTATAAAATCCAACACAGAGACAACAAATATACGAAACGACAGATCATCATGAAAATTTGCTGGTTTTCTCTTCGTAATATACCTAACAACTCATGCAAAGTACATAAAAATCCGTCTTTAACTTTCTGATTCCTTGCATTAAGAACTGGATCTTCACCAAACGTTAACCATCTGTGTCTCCTAACATACCTAACAATTCCTGTAAATTTTGTTGAAGTGCGTCCATAGCTTTTTGAGTTATCTTAGTAACAGACGAATAGACGGATAAACTCGACGAAAATATAGCCTTCCTTGCGGAATTAATAAAGGGTAAGCGAAAATTATACAAACGAGCGACGGGTAAACGCTCCAGCCCTAGAGTACATTAATAAGTCGTCTTACTTCAAGCTTATGTCGACAAAATTACAATAAACGCTGATATTCAATACTGTTTAGCTTACACCTCTCACCTATAGATGGCGTTCTTGTAACATTAATCCAGATTGCGATAACAATGAATCAGGTTCGGATAACACCATTTGGTTGTGATTACAACACGCCTTTATTTATTTTCTTTGTACAGCGTTCATCATGATCTCATATAAGGTGTACCATAACACCTATGACACCTTAGGCTTCGTGTATAGTGTCTAATTCCGAGGCCACACTGGGTGGTCGCCCGCTCAACTTATAAGAATGGACGTTCAGCTCGCAAGTGGTCCCGAATACGCAGTGAAAGTAGGTATCCAAGATACCCTGTGGGACGTATTCAAGTTGAACGACGTGCGAGCTGACGTTGAGGCTCGGAGTAAGCATAGGGGGAGACGACATAAGTCCTCGGCAGTGAGATCAAAAATGGGTTCGCGATGGCTTTCTGATGGCAGCCTTCAGCAGCGTCCTGATGAGCTCTGTTGTCGAAGTCACTTTATATATAAAAGACTCAGCCTGCATCTGATCAGCAGCCATTTGGACAAGCGCGATTGAGTTGAGTTGACGGCACCTGCTTACAAACAATTATCGTTCAGGAATCAGAAAGGGAACACTTATGGTGCGTCGCAACCTTGATACCAAAGGCCATTTACATCCAGTGCGTCGAAAAAGTGAAAATCTGAAATTTTTCTCGCGTGGAAGGTATTTGCAGCTAATGCAAATGTAGAAGAGCACGAGTCTACTACCTTACAGTTAAAAGAAATCTCAACTTACATCTACGCCACCCATCCAGCTAGCCAGTGCGCAAACCAGCCAGCGTGTCAGCCAGTTCGTACCATGCAGCGGCTCGCAGGTTGCCGTGTAATATTTCAGTTACGTCGTCTCCCCCAAGGAGCTTGTATAGAGAAGGAGGGAGCTAGTAGCCTAGTCCGTTGAAGCTCAAAAGTCTCTTATGGCTGTCAGCCAGTTGTCGTATGCACCAATTGCATATCAATAAAGAGTCTCTTATGGCTGCAGCCAGTCGCGTATGGACCAATCGCATGTCAGTAACTCGGTTTGTCTGCTGCTGCCCCGTGAAATCCACTACTCCTCCGTTACTTCCACCAATGTGCGACTCACAGCCATAAAAGATCTGGTTGATTCGCTGACGAATTTGTGAATAGGCAACAGGGCTCTCTCCTCCTCTATTGAAGCTCCTTGGTCTCCCCCTATACTTACTCTGAGCGTTGAGAGTGTCATTGTATAATGTGAGCTCGGCTTTATATACACCGTAGAGTATCGAAAACGTGGCTGGATGTCTGTCGAGGCTCATCATATTAGGTTATTAATGTTTGTACCAGTAAGGGTGCATCGTCATGCACAGAAGGTACAAATAGTGTGATAGTTGTGGGGACATTGAACAAACATCAACAAACAAAACATCATAGCCCAGTCTCATGTACTCTTATTCCAAGTTGTAGCCTCGGCCAAGATAGCTGGCGTCCGTGAGCCGATCATTCGATAAAAACTCAATATGTAATTTTTCTCACAGTCCTGAAGTTAGTTTGACTGCTGAAGAAACAGAAGAACAAGCAGAGGTGGACCAAGCAATCGAGCAGAAGGCACAAGGAGAGGGAGAAGAAGCAGACGAAGATGAAGAAGACGAAGAGGATGAAAGCGATGTTGATAGCGATGACGAAGATGACTAAACAATCCACCAATCCTTTTTACAATTCCGTTTGTCTCACAGTGAAGCACTTTGATAAATTTCAGTGACGATTACCGTCAAAAATTTTTAAGTTAATGAGTTACACCAGAAATTTATGTAATCGTGAAGAAACGAAAGTAAGAAATTAAATTTGCTGCACCTTCTTTTTGGGCCTGTGGCCTACCTCTATCAGAGTAGCTAATGTTTGAATATTGAAAATTATATGTACATGTTCATGCTTTTTTGCAACTTAATCCGTGACTGTTATTGTAGAATGTAGATTATCTGCACGTTTATGTTGGATCTTTATCCTATGATCTTTGTTGGTTACAGTAGAAAACAAGTTTCGTTTTTTATCATTAGTGTATGCACAATAAATAAGAACCATGAAGCGTTTTCTTCACATCTGCAATCGGAAAATTTTTCAAGTTGTACGTAGGAAGCTGGTCGTTAGTTGCCATGCATGGTCATTTTCTATCGATCAGGGGTATAAGATTTCGTTGTTTTATCACCTTATACAAGCAGACAATGAGTAGTTTCAGAAAATAACTTTCTGTACTATTTAGCAGAGTCTATTAAGACAGTCAACTTGCGATAAGCGACACGTGCTAGCAAAATGTATAAAATCTATGACGAAAATTGTTGAAATTTTTGATAAGTCGAGCCTCGAAGCCTTTAATTTTCGCGGCCGAGAGACGCGCCCTAAAAGCTTCATGGTTTCCTGTCAGAATTTTTTAAGCTTTCGAGGCCTGACTTACCCGGACGTAAGACAAGTGGGCTGGCTTCGACCTCGCTCGAACATGATCAACTATGCCGACGATTCCGCCTTGATGGCAGTGATACCTGCCGCCAGCATGCATAACGATATCGCCGAGTCTCTGAATAGGGATCTGTCGCACATTAGTGCATGGTGCTCGGCCTGGAGTATGAAGCTGAATGCCAGTAAGACCAAGTCTATGATTGTCAGTCGGACTCGAACACCTTTACCGCAGCATCCACATCTGAAGATAGATGACACTTTGCTTCAGAAGTTTAGCTCCTTGGAGATTCTCTGTGTTGTCTTTGATAAGAAGCTTACATTTGAACCGCATGTTAGGCGACTGGTGTCACGTGGTTCCAGTAAGATTGGGCTCCTGCGTAAGGTGAATTCTGTGTTTGGTGACAGGGAGGTTAACCGCAGATGCTTTTATGCTTTTTTGCTACCTGTATTGGAGTATTGCTCAGCAGTCTGGGCTTCAGCTGCTGACAGTCACTTGCGTCTACTGGACCGACTTGTTAGTTCAGCCAGCAGGCTGTGTGCCGAAAATGATCTGGTGAACTTGTCTCATAGGAGAGAGGTTGCTGGACTCTGTATGTTTTATAAGGTTTACAACAATGAAAGGCATTGGTTGTATTCATCTGTCCCAGCCCTCAAGGTCTCAAGGAGGATTACACGTGCTGCGGTTGACGCGCACTCGTTCACTTTAGAGACTGTTAGATGCAGAACTCGTGATTTCAGTCGATGCTTTGTGCCCTGGTCTGTTGGGGTTTGGCATTCGTTGCCGGTGTCAGCTTTCGGTCGTGTTGGCCTGCAGGCGTTTAAGTCAGCAGTTAATGGATTTTTGATGGATTCTCTTTAGCAGCGTTTCCGGCTTCTCGGTGTTGCAAACTGCTTCATTTGGGTTGTACTGCCTGTCCGCGGCGGCCCGGGTTTGGAGTTTTCATTATAATAATAATCAGTAATCCCTGGGACTTCCGAAAACTTAATCTTGTGCTGCAAATTGGGATATTCAACAGTCTCAGAAGTAGTCGAGTTACAACTGACTTCTTCAATACAGGTGGAAGTGGAGAAATTAACGCGTCTAACTGAAGCTCTGGCAAGTCAAGCTTGATGGGCATTGTTGAAATTGACTGTGGCGAACCAACCGATGGCAGCTTTTGTAACTGTTAAAAGTTGCGCACTTCCAATTACATCGAATAATGCGGCTTTTCTTCCACTTACAGCCGTTGCAGTGGCGCATGAGCGTCATTTGTTAGCAGACCTCAAAAGGTGCAACAAAATTGGCAATTTGTATTCATCGGCGCTCACGCATCGCAGATATTGATGCGTTCGACGCAAATTAACGCACCTCCCCAACCCCTCACCTCCCCCAACCCCTCACCTCCCCCAACTCTCAACTCCCGCCACGTGTCTCACCTCCCATCCTCCGAAGTTATACTAGCAGCAGATCCGTCCGCACTAAAATGTTAACTGGGAAACAACGCCTGAATTTCTTTTTTTTTTTTTACATTCGTATAGCTACTTTTCAATGTACTTGACATTTCCATGGACATGCGGTTTTTGGTGAAATGATTGAATGCATTTCTCTAAAAGAAATAACGCGCTCTAAAATGAAATGCACGATAGTTTATATTTATTCAGCTTTAGTTAACCTAAAGGCTGCTCATCCTGATATATATTTAACAGATTTACACTTGTTATAACTAGAGCGTTCAGATTATTTTGAATCAATTCAAAGTTTTTAACTCCTTGCGTATTGAAATTAATCTTTCACAATATTTTATCGCTAATATATATTTGATACAATCGACAACGCGGCGACGATCTTCATGACTGGTTCTCCGATTTGGACGTGGCTTTTTTATTCAGCGAGGACGCAACTGACGACTCGTTCAACGCTGTGAGAATTTGTCGCAATCGGAGATGAAATTATGCCAGATGATGCCTCTTGGATGCTGCTCGATGTTGACCTAGACTCTAGAGGGATTCCTCTAGATCAATGTTTGATTTAATTATTTTGCAGTTTGTGTATTCGTTTTACAGACTGTTGAAAGCAGCTTTTAATTGTACAGTATTTCATGTTTGTTCAGATTGTTGAAAGCAATTGCAGATTGTTTATGTCGAACAGTTTGTTAAAAAGTTTTGAGGGACAATTTAAACCAAAATCCAAATACTATTCTGCAGCGAACGACTGTTGAAACGTTTTACAAGTGTTGACACCAAAGTAAAGGTAGTTCAATCGCAATTGCAAATAGGTATGTTACATAATTTAGGGATTTTTTTTTATTAATGTAGCAGAAATACCACGAGTTTTCTCCGGTTATGTAATAGCAGCCGTCAGTAATTTCAGAGAAACTATCATTTCCATCCTGTTCATAATTTTCTTGATTGCTGACAGCAGTATTTGTAGACATAGTCAGAAAGTAAAGGGCAGACTAGATACTAGTCAACAAACGGAAAAAAAAGCCAAAGCCCAGAGAGTTGCCAAAGTCTAAACTTCGGGTCCCTCTGAGCTGTAATTGCTACGTTATTGCACACCACAAGAATCCTCACAGAAACACAGCGAACAGAATAGCATAATTCACCCCCCCCCTCGCACCGAGACAATAGTCTCACAGGCACTGAGCCTGAACAGATATTGTCAGGCACCACGGACACACGGATAGATCCCACATTGTTGCCTCTACATCCTCACTTTAGCATGCCAACAACGAGCAGTAAAAGAATTGTGAGAGTCAAACAAAGAAATGCAACCAAGAGGAGGAGTTCCCACGGAGAGGGAAATTCTCACGCACTTGTTGGTGCTTTAGATTAGTACCCGTTATGCATGCCTCAGATTGCACGGCTGCTGTTGATCACAGACTGTCAATGTCATTCATGGTGTCAGAGACAAAAGGCCCGTGTAACAACTGCCCCTCCCCCAACGGACCGTACCTTTCCTGATTAGGGTCCGTGCCCCCGTAATGGAGTGTGAACGACAGAGATGCTAACACCCCATAAGCCAAGTATCGCAAAAATATATCTACCTGGTGGAGAGGCGGTACCGGGTACCAGAGCATGTAAGCTCAACACTGTAACATACTGCCTGATGATACACGCAGATTTATTATAGTACTGATAAGTTACGTTAGATTAGACGTGGGCGAAACTGAAACTCAGCTGCTTCTGGAAGGATGAAGCAGGTCAAGTGATGAAGATTAGCTGGCATCAGTCTTTTTTTCTTTCTCGCGCCTTTCTCACTTTTCTTCTCAATTTTTAGCGATAATAAGTTGTTTTTAGGGACCTTCGAAGTCTATAATAGTTTTTCAGTTCTCGTGTACTCCTAATGGTATTTTATACATAAATATAGACGAGTATGCTTGATTATTTCGATTGATCTCAACGACCTCCTTCTAATCATATGCTCTTTAACGATTGGTTTGGCTGTCTCCTCTTCTAGAAGTTCTACTGTCCTAATACATGCAACTTTGAAAGCATTTCTGCTTGCCCTTCCATGTGTTATGATATAAATATTGTACCAGTTGCACTAGTAGTAGTATTAAGAAAAAGAAAACTCCACGCTTTGGAGAGATAAATAGTTTCATTATTATTATTATTATTATTATTTGCTAGAGTGTAGTGCCGTATCGTACATTCTCACGTAGCAAGAGCACGACAGCTACTGGCTTACACTGGAAGTCGGTCTTGATATTTAATCGAACACTGCACGCAAACAGCCTACATTGTTCGGTGGTCAGTCTTATAGGCATCGGATATTGGCCTAGCATTTTCAATTGGATATGTCAATAATCATAGTAATATAAATGCACGAAACACCATTAACAAGGTACTGTACTACAAGTGTAATTAGTCCCGATGATCTGTTAAGATTTCTCGGCTGGAGCAAATATAATGAATTTAATTATTACGCACAAAATTATTAACCTGGTCGACGTTTTCATTTTATCTTGAATTTAATCACGTTGTGGTATAAAAAACAGAATGTTATGGATAGAGGGAGCAAGTTTGAGAGCCTCCGACTTAAGAACCTCGCAGTTTGGCTCCCGGTGCCGACTACATCTAATGTCTTCCACTCTATCCAGCTGGTGACATTGAATGATTCGTCAAGTCAAATTACGATGAGCCTGCAAGGCTTGACATGTCCGGACTTCAGACATAAGCCTTGGCTCCGCCACTTTCATTCGTTTTCAAGCTGTTAACAGCAACCCGATTTGCTAAAACGGTTGAAAATTCCCGTGCAGAGACAGACTGAGCTTACAAAAATCGTAATTGCAGCTGGCAAAAACTTAGCTCCTGTACTTGGATTCAGGGGGTCGAAGCCAACCGAACTGTCTGAAGTTTCCGAAGAAGTAAAGCCTATTGGGCTTAACATCCCAGCAGATCAATCACACCTAAGCCGATCAGAATTCTTCAATTAAGGGATAACACGAGAGGTGAAGCTCTCTCTCTCTAGGGACGAGTCTATTGGTCCGTCTACTGACTGCTGTCTGACTATTCTGCGTTAAAATCAGCATAAATCGAAGACCTTCCCTGCAGTACTTTTCTTATATTTTCGAGATAATAACTTTTACATATAATCACATAAAATGCCAACACTTTTTTCAAGAGACTCAAAGGTCTTATCGATCAATCTCATATTGTTCTCGATGACATATAAACAACAACAACAACCACTCGTCCTCCTTCTTCATCATCGTGAGAATCTCCTGAGAATACCCAGCTGAGCGACGCCTCATTTCAAGCATTAAATGAAAATGCAAGTGTTTTGAGCTCACCTTGAGATAAGGGAGTACGGCGGCCTCCCTGCTGCTAGCACTTGGTGCGGAGTAGACAATAAATCTTTCAAAAACAGCCAGGTTAACAGGAGAGTCGTTTATTACATCCGCCTAGAAAGTTATGTTTTTTCGAGCCTGTTTGTCTGTCTGTTGATCTCTTTGTCTATCTGTTTTTGTTTACCTGTCACCAACATAACTCAAAAAGTTAGGAGCGGATTTCTATGAAATTTACTGGGATTGTTTGGTATGTTAGGAGTAGTAGATGATTAACTTCTGGTGAAGAATCGTTCAACCATTTGTTTGTTTGTTTGTTTGTTTGTCTAATTTTCATTAATTTTCATTACATTTACAAAACTTACTTGTTACGTATATCACGAGGAGTAAAAAAAAAAAATACCACATTTTTGTGATGATCTGTTTGTTCATTTGTTTGTTTGTCTCTGTGTTGGATTTTATTCATGTTAGCAAAACAAAAGAAAGAGTTATGCACGAATCGTTATGAAATATACAGGGATTGTTAGAAATATTAAAAGACATGAATGACTAAATTCTAGTGATGGTCGGTTTGTTTCTTTGGGTGTATGACCCATGTTTGTCATGCTAAGATGTCGTGATACATGATGCATGATGTCGTGTGTGTGTGTGTGTGTGTGTATGTGTGTGATATGGGTCTTTTAATTAAATTAATTAATTAATTGCCGCGTCATAAGCAAAATAATTTACACAGTTTCTTACTACAATATTTCTATCACATACAATTGCTCAGTTGTGAAGCAAACTGGAGACAAATCTTCTACAAAGTAATTGTACTACACTCGAGTGTGTAGGGAACAATGACAGTAACTAATAAGACCGGCGGTCGAGGGTATCTGTTCAGCGAGGGTAAGGCTTAGGCTACTCTCCAGTGAACACTGACAATTGACTTATCGCTGATTTTGCGTCTACGGAAACTCAAGTAGAGAAACAGGTTGCCCACCGACAGTATTTCCTACAGAAAAGGTCATGCGCATACCAGGGTTTAGACAGCTTGAGGCAAATAACAAATCGTCCCTGTGGCAGAAAAGCAGAAGTGTTCAGCTAAGATTTCACCACAAAAGGCTCAGAAAGTCGAGCCACCCAAACCAAATTGCGCGTGAAGGAACAAGGGAGCTGCCTGGAACTGATATTTTATAGTGAGAAGTCTAGTTTTAATTCTTTTCGTGGTTTAGAAGCGAGAGACAGCTCAAATGTAGGTGGAGCTTTATCAAATCAGGAAGCAACCAATGAGGGAATAGACTACATAGTGGGGCAGCCTCTTAAAATGGATATAGTCTTATGCGATTGGCATTGGCTGGAGCAACACGAGGGTTATTTCTAAAATATACTCAAGTACGGATATAAAGGGGATGGACCGAGGGAAGCGAAACTCAGGATGTTAAAATACGATTGGTGAGGGCCAATTTTGGAAGGATCCGAAAGACAACGCTCGACTGGGATTAGAAAGGGTTTTCGGATGAGTTTAGGATGGTGCTCGTCTTGGCAGTCGCATTAGCAGCATGGGTCCTCGCGGACCCGGCTGGAGTGGTAATATAGTGTTGTGTCAAATTAGTCGGAACAGAGGAATGCCCGGTATAGGGTAATTTTGTCGTGTCTTTACTCCAACGCCTCGTCAAGGTGTCTGCGAGTCATCGATGTCACTAAGACGAAAGCAGATTCACCAGGTAATTTGCGGACTAATGCAATTCTAGCATGGCCGCCTAACAGAAATTGCTCATCGATAGCAATTGATTTAATGAGAGCAGTGAACCCGTCGCCTTGCTTCCAGAGAGCACCACGTGTGACGTCTTCAGTAATATGAATTATACTTCTTCAACTTCATTAACGTCGAGGTTTGGGTCCTCTTTGTGAATTATTGGACCCGTTGTTTATCCAAAGGCGACATTTTCATCCAAAGCAGCCGGATGCAGTTTACCTTCAACATGGTCCACTTATATTGATAAGTATACTTCGTTAATATATAAAAACCACGAATCTTTGCAGTGTACATCATCAGGGAAGTACTGTGTACTTTTGACGGGACAGCGAACAGCTGCTGAATCATCGTTTGAAGAATGGGTAAGATGAACAGTTGGGAATATTTGGGAATGTGCAAAGTTGGAAAAAGCTTTTCTGCAGCAGAAATCAAATGAAACTTTAGTTTTACCATGAATAAAAATGGAAAAGAAGTTATAATAGCCTCTAAAAAGAGTTAGCAAGTAAGAGTTGGGTTAGACTAAGCCGGTACGCAAACTTTATGATTAACCGGGAAAAGCGACGCTAATTGTATCAAATGTAAATTACGAAACAATGTTTATGACCTGCTTGGTTTACGGGAAGATGCTGGCCACATCTTTCCATGGATTAAGCAGAGTGTTCCTCGTGGATTATCTTCAAATTAATTTTTGCCATAGCTTAATGCAGGGTTACTTACTTGATTACTTGATGATACTTCGGATGAGGTCCAGGTGGCGTTATGCACGCAACCCATCTTGCGCAGAGGTGATGCTGCAGTCCGTGACCAGCGGGATGGCTAACAGCGAGTTATCCCCACAGTTCAC
>LQNS02278125.1:3884465-3918867 GCA_001587735.2 Parhyale hawaiensis | reverse complement strand
TTTAGTGAATTTGGCCCAAAGTGAGCTACCATATATTGGATAGCAATAAGTTTTAAACAGCTGAATCTTGACATTCAGGGAGCATCTATTAAACTGCCGTAATATCTGGCTATTGCATGTCATCTGAATTACTTTAATGGCAGTTAATGTTGCTGCGCTGCCTTTGACAATCGCGCTAATTAACTCCGCCAATGAGGTTTTGTTTTTGTCGTGTTTGTCTCTCAGTCTTTCTGCGTGTTTATCTTTCTGTTTGCCTGTCACCAAAATTACTCAACAAGTTATGAACGGAGCTTTATGAAATTTGTAGGGAATTTTAGACATATTAACAGTAACAGATGATTATCTTTTGTGAAGATCCGTTTGTCTGCCTCATTTTTCTTAATGCTATAACTCAAAAAGTAATGGGCGGATTTTTATGAAATTTACATGAGTTGTTAGGTATATTAGAAAGAGTAAATGAGCACATTTTTGTAATGATCTGTTTGTTCGTTCGTGTGTTTGTCGCTGTGTTTGATTTTATGCTTGTTAGCACAATAACTCAAAAAGTTATGGATGGATCTTTATGAAATTTACAGGGCATTTAATAATGCTAAAAGATATGAATGATTAAATTTTGTTGACGATCGGTTGGTTTGTTTGTGTGTTTGACTTATGTTTGTCAAAACGTTTGTTAGCAGCATAACTCAGAAAGTTACAAACAGATCTTCACGAAAATTACAAAAACTGTTAATATTATTGAAAGGCATAAATGATTAGATTTTGGTGTTGATACAAAGAAAATCATGGTCTCAGAACCAGCTTAAATTTTTCGTTACCGTCGCCTTGCTTGGCTGAGGTATGCGCTCTCAGAGTGCTCTCTCGTTAGGTACTGTACAATATAGTGCTCCACAGTGAGTTGTATAAAACTGCGGTACATAATACAGTCAGTGCGTTATATTATTTCACTGTCTTTTCAGAGATGACGCAGCCAACGCAACACGATGACGAGCTCAACCGACAAAACAAACTGTTCATTACGAGGCTAGAAATATGAGACCAGAACGAGAGCATGAGCGCAAATAGCAAAACGGAGGCGAATGAAAATTTTAGCGAGTGAATAAAAAATCAATTTATGTTTTCTTCTTTGTTATTTGGATTGACTTTGAAAAGAAATTTGTTAGATGGAAAATGATTCGATGATCGTCAATGGTCTGTTCAATGAGCGCTTCTGTGAAGTGCATAAAAGTGGATGAATATTGCTTTTATTAACCTAACCTTTTATTGTGTTGAGGGACTTTGTAGTGGAGAATGCAGGAATAAATTTTGTTAACACTTAGCGGAAAGAATGCTGCATATTTCAGAATATTTGGAGCACGAAAACATGAGCAGTATATACCTTGCATGCTGGAAATTGATTCTCACAGTTTTCTGTCTTATATAAAAAGATTTATTATTTAACGATTGAAATACGCAGCTACATACTTGCTTCACAAATTCACCAAAAGTGCTACAAACTTAGTTATGGATATTGGGAATGTGGTCAGAGCTGTCGTAACTTGATACTGTTTTTGACGAGGGTGATCCTACCATGACACTGCTGTCACTATTGTCGTTCGTAATCAACTGCAATTCACAGCTTCAGTTCTTAGAACAACCAGTGTCTTGTCCAGATGGTTGTATTTCATGCAGCTGAGCTGCTCTGGATCCCACAGTTGAATTATAATGAAAATGTTTAATTTTTGTTGACAATGTATAGAGCAAAAGCTAATCATGGCGATGACTCACAGCTGGCTCTCCAGCTGGTGACGCTAAAACAGCTCCTCACACTGCGGGTGGCGTGTATAACACCGCCCGATCAAATCTGTCTGTCATCAAGATAACTCAAAAAGTTATGGACCGATTTTGATGAAATTTATAGGGATTGTTACGTATGTTAAGAGGAATAGATGATTTAACTTTTGGTGAAGATCCGTTCATCCGTTTGCTTGTTTGTTTGCCTCATTTTTCTCAATGCTATAACTCCAAAAGTTTTATGAAATTTACATGAGTTGTTAGGTATATTATGAAGAGTTAATGACCAAAGTTTTGTAACGATCTGTTCGTTCGTTCGTTCGTTTGCTTTTATTTTTATGCTTATTAGCACAATAACTCAAGAAATAATCAATGGATCTTTATGAATATTATAACGTTGTTAGTAATATCAAATGGCATAAATGATCAAATTTTCATGCAGATCGGTTGGTTCGTTTGCATCTTTAACTTATGTTTGTCATAATGCTTGTCAGCAGCATAACTCAAAAATTTATGAACGGATCTTCAAATAAAAATTACTGAAGCTGTTAACACGATTGAAGGGCACAAATGATTAGATTTTAGTGCTGATACAAAGAAAATCATAGTCTCAGAACCAATTTTCATTTGTCGTAAGCGTTGCCTTGCTTGGCAGAGGTATGCGCTCTCAGAGTGCTCTAGTTTGAAGATTAAATCCACTTTGATAATAATTTTCAAAGATCAGGATAAAGTGGCATAAAATCTGGACCTTGACAGCGGTACTTCTTCACGGAACTGTACATTGTGCGTTCTCCTAACTTCACGAAGTGGTTGAGAATCGGAACCCAACGGGATTCCAAAAAACATCACCAAAGGTATGGTAATTGCATATTCTGCCGATCTTATAATTACTAGCGGCATCTGGAATTAGCGGCATCTGGAATTGCTGCCAATACAGTGTAAGGGAGAAATTTTTGCACCCTGCCAAGCGCCATCCACATTTAATATACGATGTAAATTAATTGCAACATGTTTGTTTGTCTGGCGAGCTCGACCCTAAGGAGGTAAAAAGATCTTCGCAGTTTGCTAACTTGTAAAAAATCATCAAGACCATTTGTTTCTGCCAGGCTGCCACCAACAAATGTTACCAGTCTAGCAAACGATAATAAACGCCCACAGCTATCGCTTTAATTTCACCGTCCACATAAAAGTTGTGTTGTGCGAGTGGCAGTCGCAATGTTTTGGTCGAGGCGTAATTGAAGCTGCAGAATGTGCTAGAGCCACTTCAAAGGAAAGCTTTTTATGCAGTAAATTAGATCACGGAGCAGGGTCGGTGCGTCCTCCGAGATCTCAACTGCAGTAAAACACCAGGCAATTTATACTTTCCATTTATGTAAACACAGACGAAAAGTAAGCGCAGGTCACCAGCGTGCTTCTCAGGAGCGTTTTCCGGCTTGTTTACCACCAACAGATGGATTTGCCTACGCGTGAAGGCTGCCCAAGGCAGCATGACGGTGGCTTTGGCAACAGTGTAAGTGAGGGCAGCTTGTCCCGAGTGAACCTAACCTGTCTTTGTTGGAAATGACAGCAAAGTGGAATAGCCTAATAAGCAATGACTTATTGTACAACGGATTTCAGTGTGTTAGTTATAAACGGTACTGGTATACCTCTAGCTGCATATGAAAGTAAAATTAGTTGTTTTTAATGATTGTTAGGATATGGTTTGCATCAGTTGTCGCTAAGTTGTGCCGATGTACGGTCTTCGACAGTACGTTAAAAATATTATAACATTAATCGGCCGTTTTAGTCTCAGAGTTCGCTACCAGATGAGATATTTAGGTCCAGTCCGCGTGTTCTCGAAATAAAATTTATAAAAGGTGTATATTTTTATAGCTCGAAAATTTCATCTAAAATTATCTTCATAAGTCCTTTACAATCTTTTCTTCACTTCATAATGCTTTTAAAATTATGACACCTTCCTTTTAGAGTCGGGTGGACACGTTAATTAAAAGAACGAGTGTCCTCACGTAGTGCAGCTCGACGTTTTGCTGGCCTGCCAACTTTGCCGCGCCAAACGTCGCTAAAATGTCAGCCGTCGTCCATTTGCTCAGCAAGTGTCGCGTGCTCTAAGTTCCGAATATCTTTTCTAATTTTCAGTGAATTTAGAACTTAGCAAGTTTTCAGTATTTACAAGGAAGCGACAATACATGACGCTTTGTACTGCGTGCCATTGTGTAAAATCGGCTTTACAACCGCCATTTGTATGAAGATGTTTGCCGCCAAGTTAAGTCAGCCATGATTGGACGCTATTTTGATTTGATGCTGCCTTAAGCCCACGAGTTTATTAAGAATCGGTGAGTACAGGATTAAACAAAAATAAGCTTATTATGTGGTAGATTCCTATTTAAACTTAACATAGTATGTTAATTTCTACATTTCCGTGGATCATTGTTTCCAGGCACAGGATGCAGGATAAGGATATCGAAATGCTTGTTTGTCAGTGCTACGAGCTATGCGATGCAAAATCGTTTTATTATTACGCACGTCTATGGACAGTATTTGTTTACAGGTCAGTCAGAATTGTTCAATCCTAAAATGTTGAAAAACTTTTACATTTAGCTTCACGTCTCGTCCATATCAAGAGAAATGCTGTAGTGAAACATCAGTACCGTAACTTTTAATACCCACGCTTGGTCGGTAACGTGCGCTACTCTTTGCATACGTAGGCAACTCTATTTTCGAACAAACAGCTAATATATATTTGATGGGATTATTATTTTCACCTATCAAATGCTTATGTTTGTTCGGAAATAGAGTTAGTTCGGCAATTGGGTAATTCCCATATGTTGCATTTATTCATATTATATGTATTATCATATTGGCTAGTATTTGAACGATTGCATGGCACCTAATCGGGTGTAAGTACCGACCGGTATCACCAAGCTGCAGTAATAATAGTTACTAGTTGGACCCGTGAAAAATTCACGGTTTACTAACTTTATTTTAAGCTAGCGGGACCCGTGAAAATTTCACGATTAATTAGTGCTCCTGTAATTTAACCAAGGAGCTTCTAATGGGAGGAGCAAGCCCAAGCACTCTCTGGGCGAGTAAACACATGGCTTTGTCACGTGATTGAAGCTGGCGTTTGGAGTCCTTAAAGTGGCGGAAGCGGCTGTAGTCATCACTACTATGCAATAATTCACGTCGTATTTTTATTTATTTATATCTATCCTGTCACGCTCTATGGGAATAAGATAGGAGAAAATTCAGATTTCAAAATGTAAAAAAAAGTGGGATACCTTGCAATCTTTTTCTTCGGCGAAAAAAATAGTTGGGTACCTTGCAATCTTTTTCTTCAGTATTAGATAGGAGAAAAATAGAACTAATAAGATAGGAGAAAATTCAGATTTAAAAGGCGAAAAAAAAAGTTGGGTACCTTGGAATCTTTTTCTTCAGTATTATATAGGGGAAAAATGAGGAAGCCCAAAAGACGGCGGGGGTTTTGGTGAAATGTTAATTTTTTGCCGTCATTTATAATGACGGCACGGGCCACTAGTTATATATAATTACGGAAGATACAGACAGGCAGTTCTTCAATATTTTTGCTAAGACAATCGTGTCTAAAGATTTATATCCCAGTGCTCACCCTGTTACTCTCATCATCAGATGGTATACAGGATACAAGTTTCCTTTACATACTACCGTCCGCTCGGAATTTTGTCGATGGTTAAAGGCTTTAAAATTTGAGCTCAGGACTCCTTCCTATATAGGCCGCGTGAGGCAATGCCGCTTTCCAATTGGATAAGCCATTCAGCCAGTTTAAGGGGAAAGTTTACTCGCAATGCTCCCGTAGGATAAATATAGAGGGTACGCTCCTCTCTATTAGATCCTCCTTGGTTAGAAGTAGGCTATAATATTAGAGAAATATATGTATTTATATACATGTGAGTGTGTAAAACTTGAAAGCTTTCGCATCAAACGTGAGGGGAAAAATGAATGATATCACAGAGATGACAGCGAATCTTATTTAAAAGCGTATTCGTTTTAGTACACTAAAACGGAAATCCTGCTTCAAATTCAGTGTCTCAAAAACTTTGGTCATTTCTATTTAGACTATCAGCATCAATTGTTGTTAAAAAAATTTGGGCAAATTAGGTACATAGGAGTGAATGTGTTTGCTAACAAAAAGTGCTAAAATCTGACGAAATGAACAATCTTTTACAAGGCTCAATCCAAATATGGATTAAGGTTACCATTTAGATGCACCCAAACAAATACGCCTTCAATGAGCCACAGGCCACGGCAGACTGTGTAGCTTAAACTTACTGATGTCATTAAGGTCAGTAAGGCCTTATTGTGACAGACATTAGCGCGGCAAGGATTTGAAGTTGAGCTTAAACGTAACCTCATTAGTGAGGACACGCCGTCTCCTTTCCTTCCAATTTGTAGTAGGGCTTTGGGCTGCGGGTGCACGTGTGGTTCATCAGGAGCACTTCATCACCAGAACAAAATTTGTCGCGCGCCCTGACACAATAATGTCGTACAGAGAACGTGCAAGTTATTCCAATCTAACTGTGGTGGTGATGATTTTTGAGCTGGAAAATGGCTATAGTTGAATAAAATATGTTTACCAAACACCACTAGCATTGATAGTTGTCAGATCCAGAATGTGGCCCATAGATAGTTATGAATTTTCATTAACAAGGCTATGAATATGTGATTCTACATTTGTGGTTAAAGTCAAGGAGGAATTTAATTAGCAAGATTTGACGTATAAAAGTATTCACAGTGAAGTTAGTCCTACCAGTATCGAACATTACTTGGTAATTGTGACAATGGCTTAGCTTATAGAGGTAAGGCGAGTTCATACGACAGTCTTTTGGTCTCCTTACGTACGTAACAGCGTCGTGCTCTTGCCCCCGTTTAAACAAGAGAGAAGTGCGTAGAGTCCTGCATTTTCATTCACTGTAAACTTAATGACTTATCCGAAACTCAACTACCTTTAGTGACACCTGCTATACGCAACGCTTTCAGTTAGTAAATATTTTGGTATACAGACACCCAGCATAAGCGCACAAGACATTTGGTTGCTACATGAGCAGCGTTTGTGGCGACTGAAAATATGGCTGATCGTTGTTGTGTCCCTAAAGTTATTATTCTAATTCAGTCCTACTGTAGAAACATCCCTGTGGATGGATAGCCTATATGTTTTGACATCCGTCATAGATACCCTTTTCTAAAAAGTCCTTGCAGCTTATCAAAATATAATAACTGTTTTTCATTGGTAGAAAAGCAGTCGTCGATATACTGGCTTCATAGGTTTAATAGTAATGCAAAAAACACGAAAAAAACGTGCACGAACTCCAGAGGCAGTAATTACAGTTGGAATTACAAAGAGAACAAAATAGCGTGCTCCAGTTTACCTCCAAAGAACTCATTTGAGCTTTCAAAATGCACAGTCTACCTTCAGTGAGCACATTGGAACTTTAGAATAATACATTCGACATTGAATACGCTCTATTTAAATTCTACGGCACATATATTCGAGGTTGAGTGCCAAGTAAGTTGAATAAAAAACATTCCTTCAATTAGAACATGTCTAGCACGCTTGAATAACGGCAGCCAAAGCAAGTAATTCATTTTTTTTTTAACTCTGTCCAAGCTAATACTTCAAACACCATTAGATGAAAGACTAGTTCGCTTATATAATTATATAATTATAATTTGCAGAAGCGGTTCCATTGACAAGGACTTGATAACGCTTCAGAATTCCCCCCACGCCTCTCGCTACCGGCAACAACTAATTTCCCTAAGGAACCTCATGCAATCGCTAACAAATCGCCGAGTGTCTTGCGTCTCAAATCGAATTTCCTTGAGCACGTGACAAGCTTACGGCCTTACAGCGCAGCTACGGCGTGCTCGGAATGTTGCCATACGTCTGTCAGTTCGTGCACGTAATTTCGACCAAATGCTCTACAGTCCTACAAATGTCCTGACAAATTATTTACTTCAGGAAATATCACTATAGTTTGACCATTTTATGAAGGCGGTTAGGTCGTGGTCAAATTCCTTTACAGAGGGGCCAATTCTGTGGATATTTCTGATATTTCTCTCTATGCAGTTAGTGGGCGGGGCTAAGATATGGGCAGAACAAAATCTCAGATAAACACATGGATTTGGCACCGCCATAGAGGAATTTGACCACGACCGAACCGCCTTAATAAAATGGTCAGACTATAATATCCCTATAAACTACCATTTTATGTAGCTAGTACTTGCCTATAAGGTTCCTTTAAATTAAGAAATTCTTCCTAATGACATATTTTTTTTAATAAATAAAATTGTCGTATAGTGTTACACTATACTTTATCTATTATACGAAATTTCTTCATTTTACATTATGATTGTTTTCATAAACGATATGTTTGCAGAGGAATATCTTCTACTGTGCATAGTTTCTACACGATTGCACGATCGTTTTATTACTAGAAATCTTGGCATTTACAAGCCGACCTCTGTGTGAAAATATTGGTATCTCCCAATGTTGTTCACAGTTGTGAACATGAGCGGACCCGCCCTCATTTAATTAACACCATGAAAATTTGCATGCACGAGACACGGTATCATTGCTACTGGGAATCTGCTCCAGCGGATTGGAATTACAGAGGCTGGTAATGAGATTGCCGCTTTTATGTTGGTGAAGCAGCCATGCCAACTTCAAAACACCGCCAAGCAACAGTTTTTCGGTGGTGCGAAGCAGCCAAGTGTAATCACACTTTAGTTATGAGATAGCAATTATAATTGCGTCCGCCCGAAGCAGTGTTCTCTCTTTCGCTATTGAAGTTATTTCGAAAAACTGGCATCAAGTATTTGTTCGAAAAATCAGTGCGGTTTCTATAGCGCTAAGATTGTTGGCAGGAATTTCCTGTCCAAAATGGTGACAGTTTTTATTTACCAGTAGAAATTAAATGAAGTGCTCTTGAGCTACGGTAACCAATATTTTGTAAGGCCATACATAGAAAATGAAGCTCTTCTAAAAACAGAGGAAAGCTAGCGAAAATGGGACATTAAATGGAACTTATTGCTGCGATTACATTGCACAGTTTAACGCAAGTAATTTTTCAACCGAGCGTATATCAAACTGTAGCTCTATAATGCTTGTATCTGCCAAGAAATAATTGAAACTTTGGTGTGGTTAAAGACCGACCATATCGTTGAGAGTAATTAAGCTTTTTATAAATTTTCAAACATAGAAGTTCCTCCCCGAACAGCCACCGGCTTAGGGAGCAGCATGTGGTCATACACCGAGACAGTAGTGCTTTCGCTTTGTTCATTAACATATTCTACATGGTTAAACTTTATTCTCAAATAATGAAAATCGTTCTCTTATTTTGCCCGCTACAGTATTTACGTAGGTATTTCTTCTTGCGCAGGAGAGTTTTTCTAAGCTTGTCTGGCCAAGATTGGTATTTGGTCAATCGTGTCAAGTTGCTTCCTGATATAGAGGCTGACAGTGTTCCTTGATAATTGAAGATATTCTGTAGAACGACTTTACTTGTTCCATTGATCACGCCGTACATCATGCAACGTTGTTGGGTTTCTCGGTTCCCAACAGAGTAAAGTTCTATTTTTAAATATTGCTCTGAATTGTTTGCAAATTAATTTCACCTTCCATCCATGCGCGCAGTGAAGGCCTCGAGTCAACAGTGTTCGCAAAGTTTGGCATTAAAATGTAGGTTAGGCTAAAAGTCCGGGCTGAGGCCTCCGATAACAAGGTTTACTTAAGGGGTTTTTTAAGAAATACCTATTAGTTAGCAATGTGGCTCTGACCGCTCTGTCTGTCAGTCGGCACATACTATGAGCTGATTGGAAGGTTTTGGGCTTGTGCTGCTGAAAATACAGCAGGAATAATGGCTCGTGTAATCCTTCACGGAAAGCAAGATATATTGCTCAATTGTTATTGTTTTCCGTATTGTATCTAAATCAGTGAGCCTTTCCAATACCTTCCTCTTTTAAAAATATCTTCAAATGTTCACGCACCTCTTGCAAAACGGACCACTTATTTTGGGATTTCAGAAGATATGAGAATGCTGTCTGATGTTCATTATAATAACATTAAACAAAGCAACAGGTGACCTGTAGGTACAGTAGTAACACTAACGCCGTTGTTATCGTGAGCTCGATGACGGGTTATTACTTATTACACACCTCAAGGAGTTCCGCGCAGCCCCGGCAGAGCAGCCTCGTTCTCAATGCTCGTCCTGCCTCCAAGCCGGAGCTGTCCGCATCATATTCCCGATCGACAAGTTTTTTTTTTCTCACGGGACTTGAAATTGCATAATCGAACAAAAATAGAGGCACAAGTTTATTTTTCCTTATAAACTACTTTAAAACACCCAGTTCATGCAGTTAATATTAAAGAGTAAGATATAATCACTTTTTGTTTTTATTTAGTCAGTATATAACTTACATAATAATAACAACAACAATAATTAGACACTTTCTACTTCGCATCACCTCGTCACCGTTTAAGCATATTAATGAAACTTGTGAAACTCATAAAACTGGCATTTTCTGGGCGAATGATTGGCAGTTGGACACGTCGTGTCACTACCGCGCGGCCTAACTTTTGCGGAAGCGAACTGCCATCATGACCGCCTCCAGCAGCCGCTTTCAAATTATACAGAAGTTTAATTAACTCGAATTTTTGACGATCCTTCCATAAAAGTGCGGCTGGCAGTACGTACTTCTCATTAGGAATGGAGCGCGCACTGATATTAATTGAGTTCGATATTGCAATAGCAACTTGAAGACTGTGTTTCGATGCGATTAGCTTCTTAATAATTTGTTTTTTTTTTTTCGAAATTAGTCGTGAGAAATGTGTATGACGACGACAGCCAGAAAATCTGACTGGTGAAGCTCTATTGGTAAACTACCGCATGAGAATGCAGGAGGACTTACAGAGCTGTAATTATTCTTTCATTCGTTTGCGCATCAAGAACGTGGCGTTATCAATCAATTGCACAAATAGTTAGTAGTTATGGATCGTGCTATGTACGGACGTAATCAAAACTAAAACAATATACAAAAAACTGTAGGATATTGAATATATTGAAGATACTGTCAATTGCGTAATCAACTGCACAAGTACTTATTGGTAATTATGGATCATGCTATGTATTCTCAGAGTCAAAACTAAAGCAATGCGAAGAAACTATAGGACTGACTGTAGTGAAGATAAATAATGTCTAATATTCAACAGAAAGAAATAACACGTTAGTCTCTAAAACATGCCTTAGTAGACGTGGGGCTTACACCCTAGAGTTTCTCAAATAGAGTGAAAACTCCTGAATGGGAAACCCCAATATTTGAAATGACATTAGAATGTGAATGTTTCGGTGTCTAGTTTACGATGTATGACGGTGAATAAAAATTGTATTGAGTCTCTAGACGATAGTATACAAGCTACACTTATTGGTAAGAAAGTTTTCAGCTTGCTCCTGGGAGAAGTAGAACCTCATCGCTATCTGTAAAAGATGACAGACTTCGATCCTCCATCACCATTTCAAGGACGCGGTCAGTGTTTTATGGGGTAGTCACTGTCGACGGCCTCCTAGGCCTTAAATTATCGACGGTCTTTCTGACGTGGGTTCAACAGTGGTAGATGAAGGTACATCCTCGTCTAAGATCCGAACCGTATGTTTATGGAGTTTTAGATGGAAACACACCATGCAGATGAAGGTACTTGCTAACCGTCGATACTGGATTTTCTCGATTACCAAAAGTTCATCAGCATTTTGACTTCAAAAAACTCCCAAAGGAAAACCAAAAAGCTAGAGTATAGAGCTAGGTACTAATGCAAATAAGATGTAGCAGACCAATAGGGCTGCTCAGTACTTTTCATTCAAACGGAGTAATAATACTATACTATGGAAGTATAACGCTGTAAGTCAACTTTCAGTTGACTTCCAGCGTTGGTGCAAGAGGCAAGGCATGGTAAAAAATTGTAGTTTTGTGGGCACCCAGAAGGTAAATGGTAAATTTAACGTAATCGCACACCTCATGTGGGAAATCCACATGCACTGATGCGTGCTGCAAATAATAGATATCCCCTTGACTCCAGAAAAAAAACGGCTGCAGTCGACCATAGTTTGTAGGAGCTATATGGCATCAGAGACGGATGGCTCATGCTATAACTGCGACCTCCCCACAATCGCCATTTCTGGTTAGGGTCAGTACTACCGCAGTAGGGTTTGAATGCTGGAAATGTTGACGCAACAAACTAAGCATGGCAAGAATCCGCCTATCCAGCAGAGAGGCTGGAGTCTCCGTAGTGGCGTGCTAGGAGCTGGCGCTCAACATTGCTCCAGAGCGTCCTGGAAGCAGCGCTCGTGACGTGACCAATGCTTGGGAACGTCAGAAGCACTTAGCGTCTGGAGCGGCATGCCAAATTCTTCCGGGGAAGGGAGGGAGCAAGCGAAAACCTCGTAGCTAAAAGCCGCTAAGCTTTTCAGTGGAGCAATTGCGTCGGTGAAACTGGAGAACTGAAGAAAATATGGTAGCAAGCACTTACCAGCAGTAACCAGTAACCGATAGTGATACGTGCAATAATTCCCAGACTCATGATGCGAACTCGACAAAGATCGCTCAGAAGAGGCAGCAACTCAGGCTAAAAATATCGGCCTTGGAAACCTTCTGGAATTTCTGCCATAAAACGTTCGGAATGTCACCCTGGCAGTTCGACTTCATTGCTGGCCTGTAAACTTTCTCAAAATTGGGACGATGTAATTGCATTTTTGT
The DNA here is from genome assembly GCA_001587735.2 of Parhyale hawaiensis. Taxonomy (NCBI): domain Eukaryota; kingdom Metazoa; phylum Arthropoda; class Malacostraca; order Amphipoda; family Hyalidae; genus Parhyale; species Parhyale hawaiensis. The sequence goes on along the minus strand of LQNS02278125.1, from coordinate 3,906,318 downwards.
TCGAGCTTTTGCAAATTAAAATGTCATTGACGCCCTCATCATTGTCCAGAAAAAGAGAGTTTTGAGCAGTTCTGAAGGCCGAGGCTAAAGTTTACAGGCCGCACGTGAGCGGACTCGGAAAACAGAAGTCTCTTCAGGCTCATGAGAAAGAGGCATACCTGCTGGGGGAGGAAGCAGCTTACGAATGGGCGCAATATGTGACGAAACTAGGCGTATTTCTAGAGTAATGTATTAAATAATAGCATAAGTGGAGTGCTAATAGCAAAAGTTTCGTAATTTTTGTAAGAATCTCACTAAGTTCCTTTACGAAATTTATAGTATGAAGAGTTTTTACACTTACTGTGCAGTTTAGAATATAATATGCTAATGATTTGATATCGTATCTATCGTAACATAGCACAATAACAATAGAATAGAACTGAATAATTTTTGTGCTTTTCACTTTCACATTACGAAAAAATCTAAGTACTATCCTACCTGTGGATTTCTTATTTGTTGCTGATGTTCATCTCATGAACATATGTAAGCTTTACTGGCTGCTGGCACATCTTCAGTCCTCGAATAACATATATAACTCATACGTTTGTGGGACATATGACGGTTTGCAGTAAAAATGTAATACAATAACTACTGCAAGTTCAACTTGCAATGCAACTAAAACGAAGGTTATGAAGTACAATTGCTTGCCAGGCGAAGTATCTCCACATGCTATTTGTGTTCTTTGGGAGCACCTCGCTATTCATCTTATCGTACAAAAAAGAACGGCGACAACAATTACGCTAATGCGATACATTATGCTCAGTCATGTCCGCGTCCCCACTGTACATTTCTCTGGATCAGAATATTCTACGTTTCTTGTTCGTCTCTTCAGAGAATAAATCAAGTGATTAACATGGAGCTGTTCGATCGGTTCTCGTAAGCTTGGTTAATTTGAAGAGGTTCTGTCGTCGATTTTTATATACATGACATTGCAGTTTGGAGTTGCTGTATCGAAATGGAGTAGACAATTCCTTGTAGATAGCGCCGGCACTGTACGCTATCCATTTTTGTAGATGATATCTGTTTTGGAAAGACTGCTTCTGGAACTTTCTCCGTTTTGGGAACTCTCCATTTCAGAAGTTCTACTGTACAGCAGAATGTTGATGCAAGTGCTTCTATGTACGCAATGGTTACTCAGGGCGAAAAAGACTTAGTAAGTGTATTGATTTTTGCACGCTTCAGAATCCCAGCTTGTAGTGGGTGCGCCTTTCTTAACTACCAAGTAAGTCTGTAGAAGCTTTGGATAACTTATTGAATTTAGAAGTCCCTACCAATCTTGATTGTGTGGTGAACAATTTCAGTCTGTGACTGTCATTTATTTTTTTCCCTAACAGCATTCTAAGCGGCCCCAGAAGCTGGACTGTAAGTTCAGTACCTTTGTATGGCAGTTGAGGTCAGCCTCTATTATAACTGCATCTTCAACAGTTTTAGTCCAAACATAGACCACGTTCTACATTGACGGGACACTGAAATCGGGCCTCTCGCAATTGGGCCTGAAGGCCGATTTACGAAAGTGTTAATAAAATGAGTTCTAACAATCACAGAGACGACAAAAAAGATTGATATCTTCGTCGTAACGTAGGGAATGTGTTACAGAGCAGGGAATCTAAATTCACAATCATATATCTTCAGTAGGCGGTATTTATCATACTTTCGGACACCAAAAATAATTGAAAATTCGTCATAATTTCGAGGAATATAACAATTTCATAGAAAAAGTTGGCACATAGATACTGAATGTAATGTACTTTAATATCACATGCAAGTAAGTGTTTTTCCAACGACGGACTTGAAGCAATAACCTCAAAAATTCACGAATGTAGCGCTTTCGGTAGAGCTCATCCCTCTAGCCGCAAGCAAATGAAGGTTAAGAAATCTCAGTAATACTGAAAAACCTAATAAAAACCACACTAACACTACCGAATAAAACCGCACTAGTGGCCATGAACTAAAAATGCATAATTAACTATGAGATAAAGATATCAGGACAGCTATTAAGACATTAAAATGATATTGTGGTACTGATACGACCTTTTATCACAGAAACCATCTACAGTTGCACCACGTTATTTCACAATATTACCTAAGAATATGACGCCACTTTGTGGTTGCCTAAGTTACATCACTTCAGGGTTGCCTATGTTATATCACTTAATGGTTGCCTAAGGTGAAGCACTTTCATAGTTGCCTAAGTTGAATCACTCCATGGCTGCCTAAGTTGAATGACATCATGGATTTTCCCTACACTACATCACGTCATGGTTGTCTGCGTTATATCACTTCATGTTGTATATATTACTGGCACATCTCATGGTTACCAACATTACATAATTTAGAAGACGACTATTTTACATCGCTTCTTGGTTGCCTAGATTACATGATTTGATAGATGACTTTGTTACATCACTTCATAGCTGCCTCCATTATATATATGATCTAATTGATGACAGTGTTACGTCACATCATGGTTGCTGAAGCTAAATTACTCCATGGCGGCCTACATTACATCACTTCACAGCTGCCAAAGTTAGATCACTTCACAGCTGCCATTGTTAGATCACTTCACAGCAACCAATGTTAGATCACTTCACAGCTGCCAATATCAGATCACTTCACAGCTGCCAATGTCAGATCACTTCACAGCTAACACTGTTAGATCACTTCACAACTGCCAATGTTAGATCACTTTACGACGTCCAATGCTACATCACTTCACAGTTGCCAAAGCTATATCACTTTAGGCATTTCACTGTTGAAGATGCTTTTACTTAGGTGCTAGATCATCTCACGGCTACCAATGCTGTATCACTTCACTGCTGTCAATGCTGAATCCCACCCCACTTCATGGCGGCCAGTGCTTCATCATTCAGATCACTTCACGGCCGCCAATGCTATATCACTTGATTGCAGCCATTGCTATATCACTTCACTGCTTCCAATGCTAGATCACTTCATGGCAGCAGTGCTTCGTCACTTTATGTTTGCAAGCTGCTCCGACTCACCCTTCAGCTCTGCTGTCTGTTCTGATCATTTTACTTGGCCCGTATACCAAATAAATTTCATTAACGTTTTTATCAGCTGTTTACGTGGCATTTCATTACAAATCGAGCATACCACATTTTGAGAAGCCTCTGTTCTACAAAATGAGACTGTTTATATCACAAGCTATTGCGAAAAATTTTTACTCTACCGCATATATATGTATATCAAAGGATGTCATAAACAGTTGCTCTACATAATTACACTTCAAGCCTTAATATTCTTGTGAATTTGTTGCGTATAGAGGTCTTAGAAACAGGTACAGGTTAGCCAGTCATTACTGGATGCAATAGAATTAAGTCAAATAGCTGAACAAAGTATGAAAAAGTAATAAGAGAACATATAAAAATGCGTTGGCGGCACCGTGCAGTCAGGCCCAATTGCGGGACCGAAATCTGCCTAAGGGGCCAGTGTCCAGTCAATGTATGGTGTGGTCTATGGTCCAAAGTATTGCTACAGTATTGATATTTCCCTCCAACACGCCTAGCTCTGCATGGCTGTCGACGTCAGCCTGTACACACAGAATCTACAAAAGTCTTCATTGTTCAATATACCTTTCAGTCCCCTTCAGTCTCTCTGTATGGGTGTCGGTGTCAGCCCGTGCCTACCTTCAGTAACTGGTAATAACCTTTGGTATCCAGCAGCTCTACGCATCATCAGAGACCACCGCCGCTACTGCGGCTCGATCAGCCCCAAGTTCTGCATCTGTTATTTCGCCTCATAAATCAGGGAGGCCGCTGCTTCGCATCGCAGGTGTTGCACGAATTTTCTCCGAGGTGACCCAGTAATTCAGCCTATATTGCACACTCTGCTCAGATTTNCTACTGCGGCTCGATCAACCCCAAGTTCTGCATCTGTTATTTCGCCTCATAAATCAGGGAGGCCGCTGCTTCGCATCGCAGGTGTTGCACGAATTTTCTCCGAGGTGACCCAGTAATTCAGCCTATATTGCACACTCTGCTTAGATTTATCTTCTGTAAGTGCTGCCGATGTTGCTTCGTCCTTGGCCGCACATTGTGAGGATGGGCCTAAAAATTTGGCGTCACTGTGATACTGGTGCCAACTTGTCTTATTTGCTTATTGGGGATCTTCTCTGAAACTGGCGTTAACTTGTCCAACGAATGCTTTGAAGTGGCGTCCGTCAGCTTGTCCTATATGCACTGTAAAATTATCGTCATCTTGTCTTATCTGAGTTCTTATACTGGCATCAGTTTGCCTTGTACGTGCTTAATCTGAGACTATGTCAGCATTTCTGCCTTTCAGAATCTCTAGGAGGCACTTTTCTCATATCGAGAGGAAGGGGTCTCGCAGTGGTCGAACGAGTCTTCCGTCTATATGGCGCCACAGCTCAATCTGTGGTTGACTGCAAACGAACGCTCGTCTGAGAGCAACTGGGCATTCATCTGCAGCACAAGCCAGTGCATGTGCATTTTCTAGTTGATGTGTACAGACAATATGGTCAAGACCACTTCCTTCCTTAGTTCCGTTCACCCAGCGCAGAGACACCATGCAGATAGTAACTGATCGCAAGAGACAGTGTTGAGAGCCAACGTAAGTCGATGCAACTCTTGAAAGCAAGTACTATGGCTTGTCTAAGAACAGTTACTTACACTGTGGAAACTTGAAAACGAGTATAACGCTTCAACTTTATTCTATTTATTTTCCGATTTCAACTGAATGCAATCATCAATATCACTGCAGTATTTGTAGAGACATCTTACCACGTACAACTGTACACATGCACATGAAAAAATTTGCATTAAGCTACCAATTGAAACATTATAGCATGGTTTAGCACAATTTTACACATAACACATCAATAATCTTGAAGGCAAAAAAGTTAGCGTTTGCTTAGCTTCAAGAAAAACATACAGGAGTGAAATTTTCCCGAGGGTACCAAAACTAACACGCCATTTTGTCCAGTCTGTAATTTATGCATGAAAGTTCGAGGGCAATTTCCTTGCACTGCAGCAGCTTGGCAGCAACCCCACTTCACAGTATTTGCTCTGGCAAAAAAAAAAAATATTTAAAATGCACGAGTTTTTCTTTACGAAGTCAGGCGTGTAAGCAAATTTTCTAACCGAATAAAGTTATTTCCTAGCGAAATGGTTGTTTTGACGGGCCGAGCGGACGATGAATGACAAGCAAATACTAGACGAAACTTTTTGAGAGGAAGAGAGTTAGGTGTATTTTATGGCTGCGTTTTGCCATGGCAGCCCATTTGTTTGTATGGTTGTCTGCACAACGCAGTTCTTGTGCTCGTCTACTGATTACCCCCGTGTGCGGATCATACAATTTGCATTCATTATTTTGCAGCAAAGTCGTATTATGCCGGGGACACACTAGGCATTTACACAGACAACTTGATGCAAGGATGCGAGACTCGGACGTCATTTATGCCATGGTATCTATGCTACCGATTTTAAGTCTGTATCGAAACGGCCCGCGGGCTGTACGTCCGACCTACCAGTTGGGAGTAGAAATGCATATGTGTCCCTGGCATTACAAGGAACAAAAGTCTTTGGAGAGCAAATATGCACTGCTAATGCACAGTATGTACCTTCTTCACAAATTCCTGCGCTTGTGGGTTGTCCCCGGCAACCAAGTTCTTACAGAGATCCAGATCCATTTAATTCTGTATGTATAGCCTCCGTATACTGCATTTAGATTTATCATCAGTCTACACGAACACGAAAATCAGCAAATAGTGCAGTTTTAGGAGCGTTCATATGTACAAAGTATTTACTTTACAAGCTGCAGCTAGAGAGTATTTACATCTTGAAATGCGAGTTAAAATCCACAAAACGAGCGAGTTTCATAACTATTGCCAGTCTCCACGCCTTCTCCCTCCCAGGAAAATACGTTGTTGTTGTTGTTGTTGTTGTTGAATTGACGAAGAAATCTATAGCTGCAACTGTAGTCTGACCACTATATCAACGCAGTTCGGCTGTGGTCAAATTCCTCTATATAGATTTGTCAATTCTAAGGGTATTTCTGAGATCTTGTTTGGCCCCTATCTTAGCCCCGCCCACTACCCGTATATAGAGAAATCTTAAAAATACCCACACCACTATAGAGGAATTTGACGACGACCGAACTGCCTCGTTTACATGATCAGACTATAGTTTGGAACTTCAGTCACGATGGTGATAGCTGCCACTTGGCATTCGGTTTTGGGCGTTAATCACATGCTGATTACCATTGAAAATGCTCCAAAGATACTGTACCGCAGCATCGAGTTGTTTTTATTCGGTATAACAATATCGCCTGAAACCCGCTCCACAGCGATGGATCGAAAACATGAGTTTGCGATTCCAGACAAGTTGAAGCTAAATGGATTGCATTACTTCGTTTTGATGTGTGAGTGTGGTACCGCGTATGCGTGGGTAATCAGGGAATTCCCATAGTCTCTACCTCAGCATGTTTTAAAATTTTATGTTTTTTGTAAGGAGACAGGTAGCTATCATCCTATTTCGGTAGTACACAGTCCGCCAACGACGGATGATTGCATAGTCTGAGCCACCAGACATTGAGTTTGAATATTGAATACAGACTTCCAGCCTGGTAGTATCAATTCATGGGTTTTATCGATGCAGTTATAGTGTCTTTCTTACATTAGATTAAACACTCAAATATTCTAGCATTACGAGACCAATAGTTTATTACTGCCGCTTAAAGCTATAGAACCAAGGGTACTTTTTTCATAAGTATAACAATTATTCTACAGTTAAAAGAAACCAAATTTTACAACAGCACTACAAGGTTAAAGTACAAAATTTGCTTTTTTAATTTACAGAATACACGTGCAAAAAAATCGCCTGCTGCAGATGCTCGAATAAGTAAAAACTTTGCAGTAAACTTTAACTTACATGCCGACAACAACACCCGTACAGCTAGTTTGCGCTTGCATTTCTAGTCAACGCTTAGCCCATGACAACGTCAAGCTATGAAAGCAATTGCATAAGGAATTGAATGGCTCTTTGAAACAAACAGCAAATTCTCGCCGTGACCTGGCACTAGGGGTTGGGAGGGCGCGTCAACAGCTTTGTTTACACTTGCTGAGGAAGTTTGCATAACTCATTCGCGCCAGGTCGATGCAATTCACTTAGAACTTGTCTGTGGTCGGCTTTTATCGTGGCTGCTGTACGGTATTGATTGCGTCTGTAAAACGTAAGAGTGTTTTAAGTGCAAATAATGACACCTTGGCTCCTTATTGCACTTTACAAGAATGGCTTAACCTAATATGTGTACCCGAATAAGGTACGTCACTTCAAAGACCGTTTTCCTCATGGCAATACACGAAGACGACGAGGCCTTGTAGCAAAAAACACGGGTTGATATGAATAAGGTTAAACATTAATACCACGTTAAGCTTCCTTGCTATTAGGGAGTTTTATTCGTAGGAAGACAGTAAAATAAAGGACCCACGTAGTCATGCAACATAGACCGGTATGAATACACCAACAGAATCACGACAGCAGCGGACGAATTGCATGCTGCACATTTGTGCTGAGGGTTTCGGGAACGATCCCCAAGCCAGGTGTGGTGTGTGTCATGGCCCTCGGTGCGCTCGCTGAATCAGCAAATGTGCTTTGTGCGCATAGCTATAGCGAGGGGTACTTACCCTTAGGGTAGGGGATGGTGAGTCGTTGAACCTTCCATTCCGGCGCCACAGTTCTTAGCGACCCGTCGCCGGCTGCAGCTGTACTTACTCTTCTGGGGCCAGTTGACCTATGTCTGCCGCACGAACCAGTGAATGTGGGTTTCCTAGCGGAGGGTACAGTTAAAGTTGACTTTACCTTTACCAGGCTAAGTGTCCTTACCATCAGGGATTTTTATTTGAAGGAACACCGTAAGATAAAGAACCCACGTAGTAAAGCAACAGAGGCCGGTATAAGTAGGTTCTGAGTAGCCCAAAAATATCCCTTATAGCTCATCATTCACATCATAACACTTGAGATCTGGTTAATGAAATAATAACTAACTCTAGCGCTTACAAACTGAACTGCAACTTCTGGAAATGAGTCACCCAATTGGATAATCATAAGCCTTTATTTTATGATTCATGAGCGGCATCGAATAACATCGATAATAGCCTTAATATTCAAATTGGGTATTAATAATAATGGTAGGCTAGTCAGATGTCCACAGAGAAAATAATGCAACGTGACACAGGTTATTTTCCCACTTTGACTTTGTAGGACCCTGGGCTCTCCCAGCAGTTATGATGCTGGAAATTAAACGGAAGTTTGTAGTTCGCGCCCTTTGATGTCCTGCAATTACCGCTACGCTGTGATGGGTGTAAATTGTTTAGGAGATTTTCATTTAAATCTTTTTGAAGTTTCCTTAGCAGTGGAGCTTTTTTCGATCCAAATTGAAATACGTCAATCGCAAACGGTCAATCGCCGCTGCAAAATAATTCTGTCCAGCGTTGAATTTTTCCAAGCTGCTCTTTGGCTTCAGCCTACCTTGCAAAGTTTTGTTCGAACAGGGGTTTGCGACGAGGTTTAGTAATCGAATAAAGTTAGCAATTAATTTCGGGTGCAGTCCTTCAGAGCTGGGAGCAAAAATACATCCCCAGTCGTTACAGCAACAACTTTGTAAACTTCTTGAATTGAGTATAAGAGACCGAGCTCGCAAGTAGGTAATTTGCCACACACTGGGGGAGCAGAGTCCGATGCACAGTACACTGCAAAGACATACGCAAGCGTAAGGGACTTTTCGCTACCCTGGTCTCTCTTCTACAAAAATTACCCTAAAACTGAGGTCTCTGCATGCCCTTCGGAAATTTGAGTAACTTCTGTCAAACTTCTAACATAGAAATTTTGTTTCCGTTACAATGCTGCCTTAAATTATCATCGTAAAACCGTGTCCTTCAGAAATTAAAGTTTATGCTAAAAAGTTTCGAAGCTTCAACAAGAGTGTTTCCTTTACAATGATTGAAAAAAACTAAGAACTGTGTAATTAATCAGCAATTGAATTTTCTGGCATAAAATTACGATATTTGTTTTCTACAGAATAGTTTCCATTAAAAATGAAAACCACCTATCAAAATATAACGGAAGGCTCCTCGTATATAATTTACAAAACAACCGTCAATTTTAAGGGATTTTTTTCGACATTTTCGCTGCTATCAATTAATTTCTCCGGAGCGATTGCGACACTATTGCGCTTAAAATAATTATGGCAACAAAGTGCGCTTTCCCACCTGCTGCAGTTACTCAGCTTAAAATCATAAGTGCTGACATATTCCATAGGGTATTAAATATTCCTCTGGCGGGCTTAGTACCTCCGAGGGTGATACGCCGCATCGTAACGAAGTAAGTATATTCCTCTGAAACAGTACAACTACTACGATGTGAACTGTTATACTGATTGAACGTTTATATACCTGACTTTTGTCTGACACCATTGGAGGATACACATATGTACATCATTCTTATAACCAATCTATTCATAAATTTACAATTAAGAAAGTTTCTCCCCAATTCATGAGAATGACATATTTATGATAGTTTTTTTATAAGTTCCAGAAGGAAGCTGGCAATGTTTTATGTATCTATTACAGTTTCTAGTCCCGTCAACACCTTGTATTATCCAGACATGGGACTCTCCGTCCGCCCTTGTGTTTAAATACAAAGCATCGAGTCAGGATTCGATCCGGGGACCTAGAGATTACCACGCCGCCACTCTTACCACTAAGCCACAAACAGCTGTTTGTGGCTTAGTGGTAGGAGTAGCGAATCCATCGAGAAACGTTGTATTAATGCCTACTGGAACTAGTCAGAAATACTTTTTCTTAAAATTACAAATTTCACGTGTTTCCCATAGTCACTATTCACACTTGCGCTATTGTTTTTGTTACAAAGCATATGACTTACTCTCGCTGCAGTGTAGTATATAGGTTCTTTAAATATTTACGCATGTAGATTAATTACTTACACGCTGTCGGTAATCGTTAATGAGTTTAACCATGGTCACACATTCTTGTTTTTCATGTCAAACCGCAGTGAAATCTATTATCTAGTAAGCACGTAGCATACTGCCTATCATTTTCGATGCAACAGGACACACTTCGTAAATTCAGACCGTACTCTATTTTACATCAATAACGCAGTCATTACGAGATTATAACAGTCTTTAAAAGGCCTTGTCACAGGAAGTGCTTACGTAGCCTTGATGCCAAGAAGATTAAGAAAAACAAAATTGTCGTCGTCACAAGAGCTTGTCAGTACGTGTTCTATCTTTCCCTTCCGCAGCGGCGGTCCCGAGCAGAAAATGAATTAAATTCGCCCTCAAGGGCGACTTCTTAAACTTGGCTCATTAATTAAACATCAATTTCATCACGTCTTCCATTGTGGGTAAGGAGGACGAGGACTGCCGTGGCTACAACCCTCAATGCAGGAGGAGGCTCGAGACGATCTGTAATTCTCGGTAAAAGCCGTGCTGCTCTTCGGAGGATGTTTATTTAGAGCCATCCAAGTGAAGGAAAGTTGTTATTGTAGGAATACTTGATGAGAACAAATGGCCTTGTGATTATTGCAGCTGAATCCGTTATTGATGTTTTGTTTTGAGAAGTGATCGTGCCTAGTCGAGCGGCGCCATACACCTTAGTTGATTATCGAACAAGATCCAAGTGGTGTTAATCACACCATCTGCAGCCCGGTGTTTCAACTGCGCTCCTTCAACATCAGTATTTTCAGACGTGCGTCATCTATACAGTGGGTGAACAGACTTGCATCTAAATAAGTTTCTTCTTTTATAACGACTGTACTCGTAGAATAGGTAATAGGAATTTATCAACACCCGTTTCTGAGATACGAGTATACGTTCTATCCATAAGTCTATCAGCAAAGAGACGGGGAATTGCCTGAGCCTCTGAGGAGAACCGGAAGCCATTAATTAGTCTCTATTGATAGAAAAAGAGATTGGTGCTTCAGATAACTGTTGAGCAATTAACAATATTGCTGAATTACTGATAAATAAGCGGTAACTCTTAGCGATTAAATCGATGCTTGAAACATACTTCTACATATGTATGACCATCAAAGAGAAGTGCACTCCTATTGGAGTAGTTTGCTCGCATCATAATTAACGGAAAGGGAGTGGCTCAGTTTTTTTGAGGAAATATTCATTCAAATATAACATTTGATGAATTTCAGTGGATCGTAGAAGAGATAGCTACTACTAATACTTTTAATTGATTGACAGTCAAGTATTTGGCAACGTTAGTAGCAAAAATCAGCTTTACTACTACTTTTGTATAACGTGAAGCAAATTCACTTCATCGTAGCTTTATTTAACTTGCTCTTTTACATCGTTCTTAATTTAATTCAAGTTTAGTCACAGGCTTTTACAGATCATGAAATATCAAACAAGTCTTCCCGTTCTTGTCCAGATTCCTCGCTAATGAAGGGTTCAGTATTTTTAGTTCGAGATGCAAGAATCTCATTGGGATTAGGGAAATTAACTGCTTTTCAGAGTCTTGGTTTCTTAACAAAAGAAAAGGAATTCCGGAATCGCTCCTTGAATTAATTGAATTCTACAGCTATGTTTCTTATTTGGGAATTTTTCCGGTGCCGAGAACAAAGTTTGCTGAGAACAGCTGATCTCCTCCCAGCTCAACAAACACCTGCCGTTGCATTTCAGATGCACCTATTTCTGCCAATATTCACTTCGCCCGAAAAAAGTAAAGGGGTACACGAAAATTCTTGTAGCATAAGTGTGTTCATTCTAAACACCAAATTGTATAGCCTGGCAAGGAAGTTTTCATTAGCTGGACGCATGCTGCAGGCAAGTGAGCGCTATAAACCTTTCCAGGCTGAGGCCTCCTTTGCTTCCAGTTCCATTCCCATTCAGAGTTCTCCTTCCTCCTTCAAGCCTACGTATAAGCTCTCACTATAGAATTGCATAATTTAGCAACGAACTTGGCGTACTTTTTATCAACTCCTAGTCTTTATTAATTTAGATTGAAGTTACACGCCCGTGATTCCTTGGGCAAGTAATACAACACCATAAGGATGCCCGAAACGTTCCTGAAAATAGTTCCTCAAAAAGCAGTCTACAGCTTTTACGCGTGTGCGCAAATCTACGCATCCGAACACGAATCCCACGAAAAATTTCATGCCTTTGTATCCAGAAGAGTACCTTGCTAGAAACAGTGGTAGCGTGAATAAGTTGAAACATTGGACGCTTAAGATTCATATTTTCCAAGAGTATTTTTTTTCAGGTGAGACCCGAAGGTAACTTTCTGTAAGGCTGGATGAGTACAGTAAAAATATCAGAAAAGGCCTACAAACGTCATAAGTAAAAACGTTAGAGACAGTGAACATCAAATGAATTTTGAACAGCCTAAAATTCTTGCTGTCGAAAATAACCTCAAATGTAGACTTTTCCAAGAGGCATTTTATTCTCATAACAATCATTATTCTGTTAACAGACACATCCAGGTTCTAGAAGTTTGTACCTTCGGAATCGAATAACTAAATCAGTGATTTTACAAATTTTCATTTTCTTAATTCGGTATATAGAATACATCTGTAGTGTTGATAGCTCTAGCGTTTCAAAGCTTCGTTCCACTGACGACGATCAACGTATAGTTTGTTCGAAAGCTTGGGCGTATAAAAATTGCACCTCATAGGACATTCTCAATACTCCTGGAAACAATGGTAGCACAGGCTCCCGAATGCACTTTGATACACTTTGGTAACTAAACTCATGCGTCCGTAAAGTCTACGGAGTTTTGGAACTGAATTTAATTAGCATTAGTAAGGCCTCGGTGCACTGAAATACATACAAGACAATAACGCATTAGCGCTTATTGTGTTTTATGTTGACATATAGATGTTTGAATGTTTCAGCAGCATTATAGTTAAAGGATAGTATGCTGCATTACTTGCACGGAAAGATATCACACATGAAAATGCACGTTCAGAAACACGCAATCCTTATACAATTCCTAAGTTCCTCGAAACTGTACAACACAATACGCTGTGCGCCCGTTATACTGGGAACTAAGAATGAGACAACTAGGTATGTACACTGGCTTTAGTGCAGAAACACATATGAAATCTGCAATATGATAGCTCCCGCCAGTCATCCAGCACAGATGCTGGGCATCAGCCTCCATATCCGCTCTGCCGTGGAGTCCATCATGCGATTCCATTAAATCGAATCGTAGGCTATGGCCTCTGCCCCGCTTACCTCTCTTTATTTTCCTCTCCCCGACTTCACTTACTAAGCGCCTTTACAATATTTCCCTCACGATCTCTAGCCCTTTGAAGGAGAAAATTCCGTTCAGAAATACAGTATTTTTTTACCAGAGATACAAAAGTTTCTTTCGAGCTTGTGTGTTCTTAACTTTGCCGTTTTGTTTTTCCTTGAAGAATCAACCTTCCCCCACCACCCTCCCTCAGCTACAGGCTCTCGAAGAAGTGTTTGCTGCTGCGCCTGCCATGACTTGTTGAGCAGCAGAGTTCCATGTGCGCCTCACAATCCGACTACAGAGAAGTCTCAGTTGTTTTCTTTTTTATTTGAGAGTCTTTATAGTGTATACTATGTCTAAAATTTTCTTTTCTTGCGAACTTGTAGGGAGCATTAAATTTCACATAACGTTTGATACTAAAATATGGCGGTCACGCTCTTTGCAAAAATTTGGTAGAAAAATATCGCGTGGTGTTATACGCACTCAAACGAGAATCATCAGTTAATGATGGGCGCAACCTTAATTCAAAAATACACTTGTGATTGACGATTCGTCGTGATCGGATTCCAAAATGATTTTCACTATCTGGAACCTGTGGATATTCTACCGAACAAAGACGAGGTTCTTGAATGATATCTCAGACCCGTATCATCCTAATTTTCCACTCTCTAATACTGAAGGAAGTGTGAAAATTTTACTGAACCAAAGAATTGTTCCTCAATTATGATGCCCTCGGATCCGTATCATGTATACGAAGGGTGAAAAATGCTGCAAGTCAAACAGAGGATCTTCTACCTTGGACCTGCCTGCAGTAGTAGCTCAAATTTGATCTTGACTCCATCTCCTATTGATCCCCTTCCAGGTCTTATCCAGGATACCTTGGGGGTGTTCTATTTTTCCCTTATCTCATACTGATGCAAGCGTCACGGTTATACTAACCAAGTAAGTAACAGAAGGACAAGCAGAAGTATAATATAGATAGACTGCTTGCCTTCTTCAAGTTCTGCCTTCCGTAACAGACACACCTAAACCCGGCGTAGGCTATCAATGTTAAACAAATGACGCTACAACAGCTATGCCAATATGAAGACACAGTACAGAGCCGAGAGTTGACACACAGGAGTCGCTGCTTGTGACTGTAGCATGTAGATCAGCCGCCACGTATCCGAGTGTCCTACCTCTCTTAAAGGCTAACTAAAGCTGTCAGTAATGTCACTCTAAACGAACGATGCTCATTTCACTAGAAAAATAATAGAATTACTCTTAGTTCGAACAGATCATCAAGGCTCAACTCTCATTGCAGTGTTCGGCACGGAGCTCTACCGATCTTTTTGTCTACGTGGTGTTTATTGTGAGCACAGTATATGTTGTGTACACGGCTTTTTATAGTGTGCAAGGTGTCTAGTGTTCTCAAAAAGGGGTGTGGTTCACGGCAATAGCTGAATCAAGAGGCAGCAGTCATTTTTAGCGAGTTTGTGCAGCCTCTCTACACCATTTCCTTGCTACTGTATCATATGCCAAAGCGCACTTCAAATCCAGCTAAATTGGACAGCTTTTGATCCCGTAACAACCCGACAAAACTTGGAGTGGTAAACAACGCGTTTTTTTTTTCTACGCTTAAAAGCGAATGCATGGGCTCTTCAGCGTCAAACGCCGCTGGGTCTATGCTTAATTTATGCTAACCAGGCTGCAGCTGCATCAAGTACAAATATGTAATACCTTAATCCACATATATCAATGTGTATCAAATTCGATTTTGACATTATTCATCCCGCACGCCATAAAATTTTTCCTGCGTAACCTGACTGGGCACATAAATAAATAACTTTTATCAGGAGCACAAGAGGGTCACAACTACGCCTACTAGTACAAAGTAACCAAAGTTTAAATTACTGCTTAGGCCCAATCACATAAACAGGTGGCCACGCACAAGGAAAATTCATGGATACCCTCACCCTACATACACCTGCAGACATGAATGGCATTAAGCACCTCGTTCTCACACGAGAACAAAGGCAACAGAATGAAAGAGTAAGAATCCTTGGCTGCAACCCAACAGAGAATTTGCTAGCGACTCAAGCTAACGACTCTTTACTGCGTCACTGAGAAACACTTTTTTCTTGATAGATGATCGTAGTTCCTATAAATTTCACCCAGAACCGGTCATTAATATAGCAACAGACTCACATATAGACCTACTGTACCTTGAGAAATGCATCATCATAAACCATAAGCAGCTAAAAGAAAAGGTACAGTAAGGAAACAGTGAGGAGCGGTATCAGATAAGTCAGCTCAAGTCTGTGTTCAAGGTAGCCATTACATGCGTGAATTATCCTGGCCAGCTGAAGTGCCTTTTCACAAAACTATAGGTAAGAACTATTGCAGAAGTCGGGTTTCGGCAGGCAAAAGGGCGGCCGGAGAGCTGTCTCGCTGACACTAGAGAGACTGCAGAAAAATCCTCAGCAGAACAAAGATACTTCCAGGGTCACGACTTTCTTCGCTGCTCAGATTCCAGCCCAAGTTCCTGCTTTGGC
The DNA here is from genome assembly GCA_001587735.2 of Parhyale hawaiensis. Classification (NCBI taxonomy): domain Eukaryota; kingdom Metazoa; phylum Arthropoda; class Malacostraca; order Amphipoda; family Hyalidae; genus Parhyale; species Parhyale hawaiensis. The sequence goes on along the minus strand of LQNS02278125.1, from coordinate 3,890,502 downwards.
GCGGAGGTTGCTGCAGCTAATGGAAGAAATTAGAGCTGCGTTCTGAGACGCTCGGTATATGATCCCAAAATCGGTGCGGCCGAACACAGTTCCAGTCTCCTTCGGTTGCAATGCAGGGACAAGCGGGACAACTGGGGTGATCACCAACCCACCATTCACAAAAAAAAATGACAGAATAAAACTTGATTTACTTGTTCACAGTTTAGAGCAGGAACTTTGGCAGGAAAGATTAGGGAAATGTAACTCAATCCTTGCGTTGCCGCATAAAATAAATGTTTTTGTAATTTCATTATAGGAAGACCAACGCACAGTGAAACAAACGTGTGCAGTGTCATCAAGTACATATTTCAATTTCTGTGCATCTTGTAAGTTATTAGGCGGGGGTCCAGCTGTACTTGTGTGAAAACCAGGTGCATGTTAATAAATACCAGGCGCTGGAAGTATGAAAATCATTCGCTCTTTCATGTATATGGGAAGCTTCATATTTGAATATATGATACTTCATTTATGTATATATCAAGCAGTTCATTTAAGAATATCGTGTGTTTTGTCTATAAGTAGCGTGTTTTATTTATGGAAATTAAGTGTTTTATCAATAAAAACTCAATGCCAGATGAAGACACAGTCGTTCTGATAAATACATATAAACTAAACTCAGTAGCATAGATACGGTTGCATGAACGACGTGCGAATGCGTAGTGTGGCCCTACATAGATAGTGTATGTTGCTTCAAATTACTATGCAATAATTGCCAGCAACTGCAACTGGAAAAAGTTCATAAGAAGTTAGTACGCTTTGCAAGCTGTGCGATGCTCAGTAAAATTCCTAGACGTGTGCAACATTGCAGCAGAAAATAGAGTAGGTACCGTACGTCTGAATAGACTACTGTATGTCCGCTATATAAAGATGCAGCACTCTCCGCAGATCCTTTCATACACTAATAACGCTGCCCTAGAGCTGCCCGGCGCACGTAGCGTAAATGAAGTGATATATAAATAACAAATATCGTCCATATAAAACTTCCGGTGAGAGCTCCTCGCTTTTAGCTGATGGCAGCGGGAAAAAGAAATAGCTTTATTCGCTAGTTGTCTGCTACAGAAAAGTATAGAAGTTGCTTCATGGCAGGAGCAGTTTCTGTAATTGCCGATGTATTTTATGTCTCGAAAGAACGATGCGCTCTGCAAATAGCAAAAGACCAAGCAAACAGTTTTTGCTTCGGTGCTTTTGTGTTGCGAGATTCTGCAGAGAGTGGCGCAAAGCAGCTAAGACCAGCATTACGAGCGGCAATTCCTGGAGACGTTCTGTGATTCTTCATAAGGGTGAAAGAAGACCAAGGCTTCAATATTCGCACGCCCTTGGGCGGGCTTACAATACAATCAAATTATCAGTTTTTTTTCAGCCCAGAGTTCGACTACCGCTTTTAAAAAGCGGTATAAAGATTATCTCACGCAATTGCACTAGTATAACTATTACATGTTACCCCGAAAGTTTTACAGCTTTTCTATGGGTTATGCAGATACATTACCGTATGTGTACTGTAATTCGAAAGTCCTCAGTATTGTAATGCATATCTGTGTGTAATAAACCTATCATACCTACGTTACTGTATCCGTTTAGTTACCATCCGTTTAGTTCCCAGAAAAATTACACAGCTCTCTGAAACCAAATTAGCTCAAATTTCGAAGATCTATCCGAAACTTTTCTAGTGCCACTTGCAAAGCAATCTGACTTGGCGGCCAAGAGTTTAGTAGCCAAATATTTATATAGGCGCATGCTTGTATTTATAAGAGCAAAACAAAGCAGCCGTATGGTTAGCTGAGCGAACGCTTCCATGTGACTGTCGTGCGAAGCCGCCTTGTCTTTTTTGTGCCACAGACTTTTAAAGCAAACTTGCGACTGCTTTGCATTCAGTTTAGGTGTTACCTGTTGCTGATAAACATATTTGATATGAACAAGCGTCTAGAGATAGCCCGATGCAGAGTGGTTACAAACGTCATGGAAAATATACAAGTTGCCTATTTGGTGTAATTATCTCACATAATTTGTCTGAACTTTTTAAGTATAAAGTGCATTCAACCGAGCGAAAATATTACTGCCACTGTATAAAGCCACTGCCAGGGCTTCAACTTACACACTAGCTGTTCGTGCAGCAGAGCACGAACTCTTACCACGAGTGTCAGAGAGGCACTGGCGGGCTCTGTGGTGACATTGCCATACAAATTTGAGGTCTGACGGTTCCGGTTTCCTTTTCACTACAATAAGTTGTAATAAGTTAAGTGCTAAAGATTGACATGTTTGAGTATGATATTACAAATAAACAACCTGACTGAATTTCCAACTGTGCTCCTCGTTAACTCATAAATGTATTTACTCTATTATTATTATTATATTGGTATTGTCCCGCTATTTCCGAATCGGAGATGATCAATAGCGATCTAAAATGAAGGATTTACTCGGCTATATGGCCGGAACCACAATGTTATGGGATAATGGGGTCTTACACTAAAGTAAATTTATTGGTAGAAGTAGTAATGACTTGAGTTGTTATTGAGTTATATATACCTACTCAAGCTACGTCAAGATTTATTTTAAATAACTTTTCGACGTTTCAGAAAATTACAGATATTTTTAGCTATATGGCGTTATCAAATGGGACAGCTCCATCGAAACAAACTAATCTCATTAGCTTTATCTTCTCCCGAACTTCAGTCATAGTCGCTGATATTGTTTGGGGTTAGTGTGACTCCGTCACAAGGGTGGGTAATAACTACAATTAAGGCCCGAAACTTGATCCAGAGTAGCGAACCCAACACTCAGGCTAAAGTTCAGGACAAGTTGAGACCAATGCGACCAAACTGCCATGCTGCCTAAACGAAGAACAGTTTGAATTAAGTAAATGGAAAATTTAGTTAAGTTGCACACGCAGTGTTAGATGTATCTACTGCTCACTGACTAAGAGTTTAAGTAGCATAATTTGCACCCGCATTATTTGTGTGTACTAAAATTAAAAGTTATTTACCATGTGAAGGCTCATAACCGCTTCGAGTGCTAGCTCCACTCCATTCTATTTCCAGCATAGCGCAGTAAATTGAATTTCCCAATGCGGAAGTGCGGCCCTCGCGTCACTCATCCGCAAGGCAAAGCTCATCTGAATTTCTGGAGCCCCTCGGACGCGCGCTATCCAACCTACGGGGTGTTTGAAAAAGCAGCATTTTAGCCAGTCGCTTGCATCTCGATGCTTCCGTAGTGTGCAAGTATAGACCGATGTCGAGCGCTAGGACGACTTTGTGCGTACTTCCTGGTCCTAGGAAACTAGTACCTACAGTCTCTGCGAATGAGATACCTGCTCAGACAGGTACATTCTTTCGTGTTTTCATATACCAAAGGTTTTGGGTACCCAATATTATTAGCATCTATTTCACTAACAATTTCCCCACAGGAGCACATATAATGCTATTTGTACAGAAGTAATACTTATTAGAGTAAGCTACTGTAAAATGAAAGATAAATAAACATATAACCATAGGCTCTTCACAGTCCTTCAAGAAAAACAAGGGTTTTGATAGCTATACACTGACTTTCAATTAATCCTACAAGTAGATCTTGTTACAGCAAATAATGTAGCTATTTCTTGCACATCACCGCTGTATACCGTAGAGAATAATGTGCTGCAGGTCTTTTAAAAGGCGCAGAAAAGAACCAGCGAGAGCCAAGAGAAGTCTTATATGACATTATTTTTTTTTTTCACCCTACAGCCTTTTCGGAGGCCTTTGTGGCCAGTGATCCTCATGATCATCTGTCAGAAAAATTACGGTCAGCAAGTGCCGAGCATTGCTTTTTAGATACAAGAAAGGCCTTTTAGTTAAGAGGGGTGCAGAACCTTTCTCTGTACATCTTCAAAAAAAAAAAAAAGGTTTGCAGGGCGTGGATGCATATAGATCTCAGGATTTTATCACAAGGTCGTGTCTAGATCTAGACAAAAAGAAAAAACTTTGACCCAACTGGTCATTTTTTCGTAACTTAATTACCCCAAAAATTAATAACGGAATGGAAAGGTGTTACTAGTAAATTTCAGGTCTTAGGGGAGCTATGTAACTCGCGTCCTTAAAGCTCATATGAAATATAAAAACTCATAAATTAACAGTGCATGAGAAACAGAGCAATTGATTTCCTAACCTGTTTACCTTGCTCTGTCCCCAATCTCATTGGCTAGTTTCGGCTGGGACAGCTTAACAATTCAGCACTATCAGTTAGCACTAGACTAACCTGTCCCGCAGCTCTAGTACCAAGTACCTGCGAAGTGGCTGTAGGTGTCGGGCGCCTAAGCCTGATAGACCGCAGCCGCGTCCCACATAAGCGGCATCGTAACAAATGACGCCGCTGGTGCGTGAAGCCCTTGGCGTGCGAGGGTTCATTTCCATGAGCTATTGCTGCCAGAAGGATTAAACGCTTACGTATTGTCATTATGATCCAGTGCTGTTTTGGTGAGCGCTCCTACCACGCCACTATATTAGTTCTCATGGTATCAAGCACCGAGGTACAAATGGGATCCGTTGTGGTACAAACCTGGGCTTTGCAGTGCGTAGGACGAGCTATCGCATCGTTTGACACACTGAAGATAAATTTATCAAGTTATTTCAATCCATGCTACAGAAAAATACGCACCACAGAGAACGTCTTGTAGGGTGTCACTTTACGTGCGAAGTGTATTTTTGCTACGCAAAGCCATTTTCCAATCATAGTATGACTGTAAATTATATATATGTTGTCAAATATCCTCGACTATGGTAGGGCAAGCACATTTCACTGAAACATTGCTTGGTAGCCGATGGATACATGTACATCTTAATGATGAAATTATTTACTTCACTGAGAACAGCCTTTCGTATCCTGGACAGTGGTAAATTTTCCACATCTGCATTGTATGGAATTCATACTTCGGGCCTGACAGTAGCGGCTGGTGCATAGGGACTGCAACGCCCTCTAACTTCCCCTCAATGTTATCAAAAACTCTTCTATTATTTTCGCGTTCTCATACAATACGTACTCCCCAGCGTCTATGTTAACAGTCTAATAGCGATTACAAATAGCCTGGTATGAAACTGTACAGCTTCCTACTTATATTTATTAGCGAGAATCAATCCAAGGTTGTCTGAGTTATTATTTGAGGCTCAAGACGAACAACTGCTGATCAAAATGGTAGCGGCTGCGCACGTGCCAAGATCACAGCCTGTGAAGCACTTCGTCTCGCCTTTGACTCTGAGGCGCATCCAAGGCCTCTCAGAGCTATGTATGGTGGGAGGTCTTTGAGTCTTTGCTTTTGTATCTGGCAATCATTCATCTCTGCCAAGGTGATGTCTATGCACAACAGAGCATGCCTTCGGTGTGACACAGCGTCCGTGCCAGAAATGAGATAGCAAAGAAGGCCATTGATCACTCTATTGTGGGGCGAAAGCCTCCTGAGGACATATTTGCTACGGCCCCGATATTGCTGTGGTCACGATGGAAGACTACAGACCTAACGTCCTCTTGTGGCGAGCTTTGTGCTGCAGAGATGGAATGCATCAGTGCGTAATTGCCAGGCCGTGGCTGCACCATACAGAGACGAGCAGTTGCCTCTACTGACCTCCAGTAGAGCAGTTTGTTGTAATTTTCTCTATAGGTAGGACTTGGAACACCTTCACCTTATCCGTACAACGTTATGCGACTGCTTTTTCTTGTAATAGTGCAATCGAATGAATTGTAGCAAAATAACACGGCCTGGTATAGATAGAGTTAACATAAGCCTTTTCAATCCGCTAAACCAGCAATGTATTAGGAATTTTGTTCATACTCTGAGCAGCCATAGTTTTTTTCCTGTAATAGATATGCCAACACGATTTTCTCCGGAAAATGCAATTACTAAGTACTCATTGCTGGATCAAATATGGACCAACAGTTGTTTTCAGGGGATTCTGAGGGCGGGAGTCGTGGACTATGATTTGACCGACCACTTGCCCGTGTTTGTTAATATTCAGTTTGGATGATGTAGCGCAGC
>LQNS02278125.1:3861253-3881787 GCA_001587735.2 Parhyale hawaiensis | reverse complement strand
TTTTTTAATTGGTGAATAGGCTTTTAATGTTTTGTATGTGAAGAGAACAATAAAGAAAGAAAGAAAGAAATGAAAGATGAAAAATACATATGCATTTGGGCAGCTATAGACATTGTATTGCTCTCAGTGTACTGGTGGCAATATCACTACGATGACCGGATGCGTGTTATGTACTCTGTTGTATATTTAATTTTAGACAAATATTATTTTATCGTTTTCATCGAAAATTTACTCATAAAATCTGTTCAAATATCCACGTCTATGTTTTTCTTATTTTCATGATTATTTTTTAACTAGATGTCACCTCTGCATCGCCTGCTCTATTTGAGCACGTCATAGATAGGACTATTCCTAAGGCAACTTTTTTCTGTGGGACGTCAAGGGGTTAAAAGACAGGCTGTACCAGCTCTCAAAATAGAATCGGCGTTCGGTAAGATGGATCTGCAAAAGTACAAGTCAGCTGTGAATGTGTTTTGAGTGGATTTTCTCAGCAGCGTTCGGGCGGCCTGGTTATGCTTTGTGTCCTATTGGATCTGATCCGACCCTTAGTGCTCGGGTGCATAATATTAACACTATGTAGTTATAACATTGCTGTCCAATATCTCACTAAACGGCTGCAGAAGTAATGAGTATTTACAACGGTATTGCTGACTCACTATAATATTGAACTTAATTATAGTGCTTAAATTTCTTGAGGATCTCGTCTGTCACTCGATTGTTTCGTGAAAGGTTGTAAAGGACTCGCTGTGAGAGAGAATCATTGGGAAACCCCCTAGAAATAAGCTAAGCAAGCATCTTATTCTTGTATTCATTGATCCGATCACATTATAAAATTGTACTTTTTGTACAGAAAACCGGAATTAAATAGGGCCCAGTGTAGTCATAAAACGGTTCAATCCAGTGTAGCTATAAAATGACTGAATTTAATTCAGGCAGAAAGATTGCTAAAACTTTGAGAAAAAAATTGATCGATTTGTCTCATCTCCGAGTGTGACTTGAGTAGAAACTCTCATAAGCAACCCAAGAAAACAAGAAAACAGCACAAGTGTATCTATGGCCCACTCTACATTATTCACCGAACTTTATGAAGTAAAATGTAACTTAATTAAATATTTCCACTCAATATTTACGAAATCCTATGCGCACCCTTAGCAAACTGACACAGGGCCACCTCCGTTATCAGGAGCAGCAGCACCATGGAGCAGCGGCAGCGCAATATCTTGATAGATGTGGAGCCAGGGCGGCTTGTTTGGCCGAACCCAGATCTCCGAAAACTGCCGGCAAAAGAGGCCCAAAATAGGCCGGAAGTGTGGCTAAAGCGACAAACCAAAAGGTTTTTCTTTTTTCTGCCCGGATAAATCCGGCAGTATGTGTACAACACAGCCCACGTTCTGGCGTTGACTAAATTTAGACGGACAGGAGCGTGACGTCAAAAAGAATAACTTTTTTTTTTGAATGGATATCTGCAGATCTGGCGGACATGCAGTTGTGTCTAAGGTGCAAATGCCTCTCATTGTTGGCCTGTGCTAAATCTATGCAATCATACCGGCATACAGGATCTACACAAAACTGGCGAAGAATAACGTATAAAGTGAAAGTGGCTCTTATTACCCTCTTTACTTCATTTTCAGAAAAAAGGGGGGGGGGTCCGACTGCTTGCTATTTCTGGGAGAATTCAAACTTATCGTCATGCAGGATGACGCTTTGTATGTGCACAGTTTAGGTAGAAAGTAGCGTGTGAAGTACTTGGTGATTGTGGGACCGCCGGAGCTAAGCGTCAAACAGAGAAACAGTTTGTATGGGCCTGTATAAATCTGACAGACAGTGACGCGGATGTGCGAAGTGGCAATACAGTTCAACCTTAATAAAACAATCATTTCAATCACAGACCTTACTGCTGGACTTTGCTGTAATATTATAAAAAAAGAAAAACATTCGAAAAGGTTTGTCCCGTATTTACCTCCGCCAAAGTGGTTATGTTTTCGTCGTGTTTGTCTGTCACCAAGATAAGTCAAAGAGTTATGAACCGATTTCAACGAAATTTACAGGGATTGTTAGGTATGCTAGGAGGAAGAGATGATTAACGTTTGGTGAAGCTACGTCCTTTCGTTTATTTGATTGCTTGTCTGCCTCATTTTTCTCTTACCTCATTTTTCTCAATGCCGTAATTCAAAATGTTATTGACATATTTTAATGAAATTTATATGAATTGTTTGATATATAACAAAGAGTGAATGACCAAATTTCGGTAATGATCTATTTGTTCGTTCATTAGTTTGTCTCTGTTTTTAATTTTATGCCTGTTAGCACAATAACTCAAAAAATAATGAATGGATCTTTATGAAATTCGTAGAGGTTGTTAGTAATATTAAAAGACGTAAATTATTAAATTTTGATGCAGTTCGGTTTGTTATTTTGTATGATTGACTCATGTTTTTCATAACGTTTGTTAGCAGTATAACTCCAAAAGTTGTGCATGGATGTTCAAGAAAATTGCACAAGTTGTTATTACTATCAAAAAGCACAAATAATTAGATTTTGGAGTTTATACCAAGAAAATTATGGTTTCAGAGCCAATTTGAATTTTTGCTACCGTTGCCTCGCTTGGAGGAGGTATGGACTCTCAGAGTGCTCTAGTTAATCACTGTGACTAAAAGAGTACAAACCACCAAATTTCAAGCACACTATTTATAGACAGGTTAAGTGTTTCACTGTAATATTGTCGTACTCCGGGTCTATAGGGAAAATCTTCATACAAAAAGGTCAATAACTCTGATGAATATCTTAGACATACTTTGTAGAAAAATACACCGTTCTTACTCAGCAAAGATTGAGAAAAAGAAGCCATACGTAGGAGCAGCTAAATGAAAGTAGTAAACACGTTAAGTCTCACAAGGCAACTTTATAGGATGCTGGAGCTCAGCAGAAATTAATTGAGTGAGTAATTCTGCTTTGCTCTATAGTTTCTTATAGAGAATTTAGTGTCTCGCGAATGCAGTACTGCATGAGAGTGTAAAGCTAAATATCATCGTTACTGCACTTGAACGCTCTCATAGTGTTCAACTGTATGGGATTGTTAACTCGTCTTTAACTTTTGTTTCTTCTTAGTTTTGAGAAAAACCTCATATTTTTTACTTCTGTTCGCTCATATTTTTGTTCTATTTCTTCATTTTACTAATAACAATATTTGTCGCCGCCAAGGAGGTTATGTTTTCGTCGGATTTGTCTTTCTGTCTGTCACCAAGATAACTCAAAAATTAAAGATGGATTTAGACAAAATTTACAGGGATTGTGCGGTATGCTAGGAGGAATAGATGATTAACTGGTAGTGACGATCCATCCATCCGTTTGTTTGTTTGTTTGTGTCATTTTTCTCAATGCCATAACGGAAAAAAAAGTTATGGACGGATTTTGATGAAATTTACATCAGCTGTTAGATATATTACGAAGAGCAAATGACCAAATATTTGAAGTGATCTGTTCGTTCGTTTGTTATTCGCGGTTTCTAATTTTATGCTTGTTAGCGCAATAACTCAAAAATTTAAGAATGACTTTCTATGATATTTAAAGGAGTTGTTAGCAATGTTAAAAGACATAAATGATCACATTTTTGTTCAGATCGGTTAGTTCATTTGTATGTTTGACTCATGTTTATCATAATCTTTGTTAGCAGCATAACTCAAAAAGTTATGTATGGATCTTCACGAAAATTGCCTAAACTGGTAATACCATCAAAGGGGACAAATGATTAGATTTTGGATTTGATACGAAGAAAATTATGATTTTAAAGCGAATTGAATTTTTTGTTACCGTTACCTCGCTTGACGGATGTATGCGCTCTCAGAGTGCTCCAGTTTTAAGTGTTATCGCTTTTTGTGTATCAGTGAAATTTCCTGTTAGTTTCATGGAAGTATTTTTTTCCAGATTTTTTACTTGCTCTACATCTCTCTCCCACACAAGTGTCAAAGAGAAGCGCAATTTAATAAGATGTCTCGAACTTTTAACAAGGGCACCGAAAAGTGGATATTTTCGAACACGAGTCTCTACTCTGACCTTCAACTTTATAAAACGTGTCGATGCTCAAAACTTTTCCCTTTAAGCCTCCAATAATGAGAATCTGTGGCTGTAAAATACGCGGCTTTTTCTTTTCTTTAAAAACAATGCGCATTGATATGGCTACGGCAAACAAAACTAATGGCTGGATGCTTTATTTGCGTGTGCCACCGATCGAGAGCTGATCGCTGGGTTTCTAAAGCAAGAAATGTAGGCTCGGGAGCTTTTTAAAATTAGAAAGAATATGCTTCGTTTGTTGTAGGTTATCCTCTCACATGCGTGACGATTATGATTGGTAGTAGCATTAATAAAACTGGCCTAAGAGAGTGACAATTTTGATAGAAACGCAGTATGAAACTTAGCAATTTAAAAAAAAAAAATAGAGCACAATTCTAACCACTCAGCAGTGATAGCACCATCAACTTTAACAGTGTAGGAGAACAAGCACTGCAGAAGAGAGGCAGTAGCAACAGTGGACTATGCACAGAAAAGAATGGTTGCAATTACTGTCCCATCAGTGTACAACTAGAGCAGCTGAACATCGGTTTCTGCAGAACTAAACAGTTTGGCCGTACATATCTCCAATATTGAGAAAAGATTACGCTTAGTACAATACGGACACCAAATTTTATATACTAAGAAACAAATCAAGCCTGTGCCGCCCTTCATCACCCGCAAGGGTTGCACACCTACATGCAGCATGGGCCTCGTACCAAGGTCCTGCAGAATCAAGATACAGCAGAATCTCTTTTTCCACTCAGTGCCAGAAAGATTTCATGTGGGCAAAAAGATGATCGATGTTACCGTAACTCTCCCTGTGGGGCTGTGATTCAATTATGTTTCCCCAGTCCATAAGCGGCTGACTCGCTCAGCTGGAAATTGGATGAAAGAAGCACTCTCGTATTTGGAGAGCCAGAGTGAGACCGACAGGAGGCCGAACACCTCCAGTTTGGTTTTACTCTTATGGTCGCAATTGGCCGCAGTTGCCCATTTCTGGTAGTAGCGCCGGACTTTTGGTACTTACCAAATTAGTCAAAAAATTGAACTCTAACCTTCACTGTTTGTCTACAATGCGTCAAAGACGTATTTGGTGTTTGTCATGCGGCTGAAACGTGATGTGATGCATAATAGAATTAAATGGGTGGTATCGTGGCAACTTTTAATTTCGTACTCTGGTAAGAAACAAATAGCTTACAATGTTCGTTAATATTGCTTGGTTAATTTTTGTTACTTCATCGGTGAAGAATATTACTATGTGTCAAGCACATCCGTGGAGTAGTTAGCTTGCACACGCACACACACTTCACCACCGGTAATGTCAGATTTGATCAAGCATACGATTCATCAGCAGTGTTCCTTTATTTTTGTACTAATCAAACTAGTTTGTTTTCACCAATTCATTTTATTTAATATAAGATATTATCTACCAGAACAATTGCAATTAAATAAATACATCGTATTTTAGCAACTAGCAGCTTTTGACGACTACAGCACATTCGGTAGTTCGTATGTAGGGCAGGCTAACAGTTCCCATACGACTTTACCCTTAGGGTACATATACGTATTGTTCTATGCTAGATTTTTAATTTGAAATTAATCATAAACTTATGTCAATACGGATCTGAGCAGATATTCTTCTTTTCGCAAAGTTATTAAATATTTTGATATAACTTCCTTCAACTATTCCAGAGTAATGACGGAATTATGTGTTGCTTCAATATATTTTGTCATTCTGATATTTATTAACATATTTACTTTAAAAAAAAAATTCGTCTGTTTAACCCAAGCACCATTTCAGGCAGTGACGGGATGCGTGGAACTCTGGTGTCACCTAGGCTAATAAACTAAAAACTAACACAGTAAATTTGGATCTAGGTGGCCTAATGGATAGCTACGTTGCTCGGCAAAAACAAAATGCGTATAGCCAACTAACGATTTAGCTTCAATTTTTTTTGTAGCTGCTCAAGTGTTCGCAAACTGGTCATGCAGTCGTAATACCATAATATTAATACCGCAGAAACATACGTTACATTTACCACAATCGTATCTTCAGTGCAATAGACAGGCAGCCATAACGTAAGACGAGCAACGAATATTGTGGTTTCCTGCCAGATTTTGACCAGCAAAGGGGATGTCACACCTTCGTAATGACTCTGTTTTTCACAAACACCGCGGCTTGACGGAGGATCAAAGTCCAGTCTAACACTTAAACTTAGCGCTAACGTCCTGTTTTGAGCAGCAGTGGAGGCTGAGCTTGGGAGCTGTACATGTTGTCTGGAGTGTAACGGAAGATCGGCAAGCTGAGCCGCAGCGCTCCCTAGCGACAAACAACCAAACAACTTGTGTATCCAAGTTGCGGGCAAGTAAGACTCCAGGGATCTTTTCCTGCCTCAGCCTGGCTTTCTTGATTACCAACGGCTCAGCGAAAGCTAAATTTTCGCCAAGTGGGGCTAAAGGAGATGTTCACTTGTGCTGCCTCTTCCTGTTATTGACTGTATCTTCGATTGGAAATTAGTAATCAAATAACGCCTAACTGCTGTATTTCGAAAGTAGTATTAATTAAGAAAAAATATGTACTAGTACAATATTACATGAATTGCATTGCACATAGTTATTCATTCGGACTATTAAAGGCAGGCAAAACTACTGTTTAATTATTTCAATTACATTCATTGCAGAGACGAAATCAGCTTTGGTACAGATTGGCTTGTGCTTAATCGTCGTTAAGATCTGCATTGGCGGCAGTAATCAGTTTTATTTCCTAGCTGTTTTATAGCAAATTAATTATTTCAGATATTCCAATATAAAATTTCTGCAATGGGTCCTCATGCAGGATATTAAATGAGCTCCTTTGCCGTCTCGTCATCACTCGCCACCATAGATAGTATATTCCATTGCGAGCTTTCCAGCCCTCAGTGCCAGGCTGCTACACCTCTGACATCCGACTGAATAATTTACAGAGGCCCCAGAGACTTGCTGCCACAGCTCTGTATGAGCTGCCGTAACCCAAAGCAAGCGAGCCTTGACCCGAACTGAAACATGTCAGATTACAGGTGTGTGAGCCGCTGCAGTTTGTGGCACGACCTTGAGCGTTTGGGTGCTGGGAGACACAGGTGTAGCACAGGTAACCCTAGGGTTGTAATTGTAATAAGCCTCCCATGTCTCCAGAGCGTCTTTCTGCTCCGAGCTCTGTTTGTAAAACAGCTGGGTTAAGACTGGGGAAACTTTCTCACTCACTGAAGGGATAATTGTACGATGAAACTTCAGTAACCTAGAATATATAAGTACCATTTAGCTATTGTACTAAGAAGACTTTACTCCTACAATCTATAACTTTTATAAGTTGATGCTCAATACTTTTTCTCCGTCGTTATAAATTGTATGTGTGTGATAAATGGTGGGATGTGATACATATGTGACAGTTCTCTTTGAGAGGGCATTGGAAATGTCAATATTTTTAGAGCAAAAAATAAAAAACAACAAAGTGGTTGTGAAAATCAAATATCACTGCTTGCATCTAAAAGATGTCGTCAGTAACAGAGGGGGTCACTTCTTTCAGTCTGTGACGTTTGAAAGGACACTACATTTGTCAAATAAATTTCCTATAGTTAGGCTTCGCTTTGCCTTAGAAAAGTAAATATTTCGTCAACTTAGCAACAATCGGAGCGAACAGGTGAAGACGTTGGAAGTTGTCCCTAAGGGCGACTTTTTGTTTTATTATGGCATGGTATTAGCAGCAAATTTTCGGGCGTAATAATACCGAAATTTACTTCAACTATAGCCTGCAGTGACAGAATAATACTCTGTCGTCCCCTTGTCTGGCCGCTGCGGGCGGCCTTGCGACTGCCGATATGCCACCCGAAGTATAGCACTCAGCAAAATCTAGGGAAAATACAGCCAGTATTTCCTTATCTTCACCTCGCCAGCATCTGAAGAAAATTGCAAGGCAGTTTTTAGTGTACAACATATTCCTGCTCACCAACTTTCTAAAAACTGTGCTTGTTCTATCAAGTCTAAAATTTTAATCCATGTATACGGAGTGACTGTAAATTCAACGCCTACATCGATGAATCAACGAAAATTTTCTGGCGACGGTAGCCTCTTCAGCTTTTGCTCATAATAATGTCCAGCATACTACTAAAAACTACTAAATATTTAGTTTAACTAAGAGCATTTTTTACTATAGTCAAATCATCGTAAGGAGTTCGCTGGGCTTGGCTAAGAACGCAAAGCAACTTTGCCAAATCTCTCTTATGCGCGTGGCATAACTTGTCTCATTCAATAAAATTATATTTATGTTCGAATACTCAAAGTGCATTAGTTGATAGATTAGATTTGACACTGCTGTGTTCAATTCAGCCCCGCCCCTAAAGGGCTGCTTACGATGGTTTGACTATATTGTGTTCTTTGACTCTAATATGATTTGTCAATTTTTAAAACTGCAGCACCTCCGTATGTCGGTACTAGCGTGCTATCTCTACACCCTTAAGCTACCGCTTTCTTTCACTTGCTGATTACAAGATGCAGATGATGTTAGGTGATTGATATTTGTTATGTTTTTCTGTTTTCAGTAAAGAAGACTCAAAAAATCATTTGTTCAATTGTATGTTTGTTCTTTGCATGCTATAGCTGGTGTTCGTCCTGACCATTTCTACATACTTTTTACAAATTTCCATTCTTTCTACTCTCTGTGCAGCACAATTATTCTATTATGAATGCACAATTCGTAAACTAAGCTCACTCATAACATTGTTCTTATGAGTTCCAGAGAAATTCAACATTTACTGAGAAGTATAATTACATTGCTTTTGGCTCTGTTATAGTGGGCAGAAACTTGCTTGCTTCGACAATATTTTATCTCTCTAGGTCACAGCTGCTCCCACATCATAAGTAATGAAAGCTGTAGCGCTCGTTTGCTCTGCAAAACGCCAACTTGTCGCCAATATGTAGGAAGAATCCTAGAAAGCCGCGCCGGAAGATTTTTTGTCTGGTACGAGAAAACAGCATCACTGCTGAGATCGAAGCTTGATAATGCAGTTCCTTTGAAGGGAGGAAGCAGGTACAAGATGGTGAGGGAAATACACAGGAAATTTGACGTTGATGTCTATTATTGTCATGAGACTATCATGGCCTTTTGCACGAGGTGCTTGGTGGCAAGAAAAGTGAGGTCCGCCTCCTATGCTCATCACGAGATGATACGTGCAATGGAAATTACAATTACTATGTTATTATTATCCCGACTCTAAAAGTACTAGTTTATGTGATATATTTTACCCCTCATTTGGACATAAAAATATTCTACAGCAAGTGTAAAGCAAGCTTTTATGATCTATTTGTATTTGAAAATTTACATCGTTGTTTATTTTAAATGTTAACTCTAAGATGACGGGGAAAAAGTTAAACAAAAGGCATAATTAAAATATTCTTCAGGTAGTATTTGAAGACTATGTTTAAGAGGCTTACTGCTGAATATATATTCGTACCGTAAGTTAAAAAAAAGTTTACTCAAAGCCCTGGAATGATAATTAGAAGTGAAACACATACATTACAGTAAAACAAAATTTATTGACAGTGAGACGGCGTGTTTTATGAATGTACAGTGTATATACTTTTTCTAACACTAACTGCATTACATATGTACCAAGTGTATAACATTATTTTTGCATTATATGCTCGTACCAAAAAAAGAGCCTAGAGTGTATTTTTTATGACGACTCGCTTTCCTAGAAAAGTAACCACGTTGTAAATTTCTCAAGGAAAATACTCTTGCAACCACGAAAGAAAAGGGACTCGACCAGAAATGAGCTCCACAGGCCCCAAGATTGGCCCTCTCAAGACCACCAAATCGGCCTAGGACGACTCTCTACTCCGGTAACTACTGGCCGTATTTTAGCCGCAGAAATTGCATTGCTCCATTTTGACGAGCTGCTGGTTTGCTTCAACTTTCTGAGACCAGTGGAGCGAAGTTCGCTACAGCTGTGAGCCATGCAGGGTAGACGACTTGAATAGTAGACTTTCAGTACAATTTCGTCTTGCTGATAGTTCCCTTTGCTGAGGGGAATTTTCAGGAGCAATCATACTATGGGACTGAACTTTACAAAAATTGTGGAAAATTGAAAGTGAAAGTATAACTGTCTATGCATTATTAAAATTTTATCTTGCCGCTCCTGTGCTGCTGAAGGGACTTTGCTACAGCAATTACCCGATAGAGTTTTATTTATAGAAAGTTGTGTGGGAAGCATCAGCTAATTTGATTCGTAGACGCCCAATTTGCAACTTTTCAAATTCTTACCCGTAGTCTTTTGTTTGCAGTCCGAGATTTAACAAAGCAAGATAGCGCCGCTCGTTGTAACTATGAGCAATTTTTCGAAAATATGCACATACAGTCACGGAAGTCAAACGAGAGCCTTTTTAAAAGTCTAAGTGAACTTTGCTTCTACAACCGTAAAACAGAGTTTGTTATAGCTATGAGCAGTGCGTAGCAGACACCGTAACTGGCAGGAATTTACAACTGAAGCATTTTTTTAGCAGCAGCAGCTTCTGTCACTGCTAAGTGCAATTTACTTTGGTAACTAGTTAATAACTGCACTGAAACTCTAGTCCAGTTAACTTAGCTTTGATTCACTGTTAGGAGCAATCATTTTATTTTGACAACTACAGGATAAATATTATTACGGTTAGATTTATTTTAGGCTTCGACTGTCAGTCTAGGAACAAAAAAAAAGCAAAAAAAATGGGATCGCAAAAAAATAAGAATTTTTATTATTATACGACTATACTTATTTGCCAGCATTTACATTTTGTACTTGCTATTGTACTTCTCGTATCTTGAGTTACTTAGGTTTTCTGTCATAGAAATATGCTCCAAGCATTTTATCAGCAGGTCCATACAACTGCTAGGTCTTCATGCTTTCCTTTGAAAGTGCTGACTGACTTCAGTAGAAGGCAGGGAAACATAAAACACCAAAATTCAGTGAGAGTCATCTCGTCGAGCAAAAATATCAAATACGTTGACTTCCGCAGCCCTTGCTCTTGGTAGAGCTAAATCTTAAGCCTTGGAGTATCACTCGAACGCAGCGCC
The DNA here is from genome assembly GCA_001587735.2 of Parhyale hawaiensis. Taxonomy (NCBI): domain Eukaryota; kingdom Metazoa; phylum Arthropoda; class Malacostraca; order Amphipoda; family Hyalidae; genus Parhyale; species Parhyale hawaiensis. Next base: position 3,870,653 of record LQNS02278125.1, on the reverse strand, counting down.
CTCTCTCCTTGCGGCCGCCGTAATCCCGAAGGCGCTCATCAAAAGTGACGAGAGAAAATCTTTGCTATCTCGAGGCAACTCAAAGAGACTTACAGGAACCGTTCCTTCGCGGCTTATCAGAAGACTTGCGGCAGCGCGGCGTCATTTTGATACTGCACTAAGGACCGTAAGCGGCTTTTCCTTAATGCGCCATCTGTTTATGACGGCGCCTCCTGGCGGCCACTTCTTAACGTTCTAATGAGCGGCTGGCTGGGACTGTTTAAGTTTGCTTTAATGGCTATCAACACACTATGGAATAATGGGCATCGTGTACCTTTTCCTCCTATATATATTTCCTTGAAGTGCCTTATGTATGCATATGTATTTGTCAAACTGACATAGCTGTTTTTGGAAGCCCATGAGGTACATCACTTATCACCAGTTACACTAGTTGTTGCACAGGTTATGCATTAGCGACAGTTGCTTGCCAATTTCAGAAAGTGTTACGTGCATTTGGGGTAATGTTTTACAGCAGCATGGTAATGCTTTACCTAATTGGATCCTGCTACAGTGCCACTCTTCAATACTACTGAATTTAGGACCTTCTAGTTATTTTTATACAGTCTGAAACACTCAAACAGTTGATTGACCCTTATTTTGATCTATAGCTATATTTATAACATTATTAATTTATTGCTTTACAGATGAGGGGTTTGTGTCATCCATACCGTCATGATCACTATCAAGACCAGCTTCCTCGGTCATGGCACTATAGCACCGGCAAGTTTCTCTGCATTGACAACACTTAAGGTAAGAATTTGCTTCTCATAGTGTTACTTTTGGTACTGCGTATTTCATGCGACTTCTACTCCTACTGCCAAGCTAGGCCCGGAATTTCAAAGCATGTTGTCGCAACTAAGGGCACGTAAATGTGCTGCTGCGGGCACAACTTCACTGAGATAGTTTTGTTGCATTTAGCAATTCAATTCGGTCACATATCTGCTGATGCATTGCTTGCAGGTTACAGAGGTTTTCGAATCATATTGAGGTTATTATCAACTCAACGAACTAACAAAATATGAGTGGTGACAACGATGCTTGGTCACGAGACTGTACATTCATTCCACGTACCCATGAGCTTACAAAACGTTGTGAGTTTCCTGATGCAGTACCACAAAAACGGTTTCCCTCACTTTTATTTTACTACACTACAGGATACAAAGCCCTGTAGTAGCTCGGTGCCAATATTGTACATACACTCAACTTGTATTCAGCTCATTAGAGCTTGATGTCACGATTAGGCTGTACATGCATCCCTGTACGTCTTTCTGTGAGTCGACACTTTGAGGTAGACCAAGCCCCCTAGAATGTGTATAATATGTGTTCTAGGGGGCCTTCGGTAGACACGTCACAGCAACACGGACTAGACACAACTATGGTATTATAATAGATACTTTACTCTACAATTTACAATGCACTTCATAGGTAGCATATTGCTGGCTCCCCCGCTGGTTACAAACGGCTTGGAAGAATTCTGCCTGTCGTAGATGTGATTTATGACCGTGGTTCACAGGCAATACACGGCAGTGGTTCAGTGAAGAGCGAAATCTCGGTTTCGTTTCCTTGCTGAGAATGTCCCACATTCTCCGTCCATTGTCTGCTCACTAACCTAGTCCAAACCTCTGCGTATGAAGGGTAGCGTTCATAACACCACTTGGAACTCCTCTGAAGACAACCAAAGTATGGCACGATTGAAGCAAACAGCATTGACCATCTATACAGAGATCACTTCAACTCGGATGAATGTACACAGCAGAGGTATTCAGTATGGAGCCGAGGGTGCGCTACCCTGGCCACAAGAGGGTTAGAGCTTCCTGATTGGCAGTCAAGGGTGTTCGCTCAATGGCAGCCCAAGGATTCTTCAAGGAAGTCACTTCAATGCCAGACGCTCTCACAGCTAAGGAAATTAGGCTCATCAATTTGAATGTTGTGACATCGAGGTTCTCTGCCTCCTTTGCTGTTGGATTCGGGCCCTGCGTGTTGTCTGTAGGCCAGAGAAGTCAGGCCGCCCCACATCATGACATCTGAAGGTTTTCGAGTTTTAGTGTGAAAAATGCTTTGTCGTGTGACAAAAGTCGTTTATTTCCTTTTTATATTATTACTATTATTTTGTTTTGTAGTACGAAAAAAAAAGATTACGTCAACTTATATTATAATTTTTTTGGTAAACAAACCTGAAATAAATCCACTCGAGCTAACGAGTCACACTAACGCTTGGATAACTCGTTGCTAGGTGAATGCCCCGACTAATAGTAGCAATACAGCGTGTATGTAATTTGCGGGTGCTTGCTATCACTCACATTTATGATGGTGTGCTGAAATGGTCAGCAATCCATTAACCATAAGCCGACGGTCAAGAAAAAGCATAAGAAGAAATAGCATAAGAAGAAATAGCATAATTTGAATTGTAAACAAAAGTTAACATTCAGCCGTATAGGGTTAAGCAATTTTTACACGAGAATAACTTTTGCTCAGCTCGAGATAAGCTCGGAGCAAAATTAAGTTCTGGCTTTATCAAGAGTAATCGGTTCGAATTTAACAGCTGATGCTCTGTTCAACGGGCGTAACCAACACCCAGTTTAAAATTCTGGATAATTCAGACCTACATATATGACTGTCCTATTGGACTTTGTGATGCTGGGGCTAGAGGGTCAAGAGTAATCGGTTCAACTTTAACACCTGATACTCTATTCAGTTTTTGAAACCAACGCCCAGTTCGGAGCTCTGGAGAATTCGCACCTATAGGACTGCCTTACGCATTTGTGATGTTGGGTTATGCTGAGTCTCCCAGGATTGACTTCATTAGCACTGATGGGATATTTTAGAGCGTTGTGCTTCCTTGCCCAGGTAAGTAGGAGAATTCTTGTGATTTTTGGCATACTGCGTCAATGTATGTGGTACTACGTCCAAGTACATATACGGGAATGGTCAGAGGGTCGTAGTAAGCCTTCAACCCTTTACATAATTTTTATGTCAGAATTTCTTAGCCTACCAGTTAAGCACTATAAGAACTGAGGAAAGCACTATTTGCGAGGCCTTATTAGGAACCTTATCTATCGTAACTGCAAGTCATTAATACATGACAAGAGCTGCGTGTATATGTACACATACGAGAAATTTAGAAGTAAGGTGAAACGCATTCAAGGTAGAACGCACAGCATGAAGAGATAAAGTAACATGAAATATATTTAAAAATGTACTTTAAAAAATTTAAATACATTGTATTAAGTACACATAAATATAATTAAATACAGTATTTAATAACACGTTTTCAAAAGTATTTGCAAATACATTTTCAAATAACAAAATGTATTTAAATACTGTGGTATTTAAATATTGTCCATCACTGCTGATATACAGTGAGCACCTAGAGGTAAAGATAGCGTTCAGTCAACTTTACAAGTGATTCGACAACACTCAGATATGCAGAGATGGAGAATTATTTTCAGATATATTCTGATCCGCAGTCCGATCTCCTGATAACTGAGCGGGAGCCTGAAAAGGCTGGAAAATACGCGCATTCTGCTCCAGAGAAGCAATTTTCATCGTTTGATGGCTTGCAGTTATTGCGTCGACAGAATTGCCTCGACGCCATGTTTGGGCCTGGCTGCAGCAATAGCNGACCCTCCCACCTGATGAGCTGAGGACAGCGAAACGTACGTCGTGGGTAACCAAATTTCTTCTTTGTGCTTCTCATCGTATTCTTCAATATCAAATATAATGCCATCTCAAGACAATAGTCAACTTATATTATAATTTTTTTGGTAAACAAACCTGAAATAAATCCACTCGAGCTAGCGAGGCACAGTAACGCTTGGATAACTCGTTGCTAGGTGAATGCTCCGACTAATGGTAGCAATACAGCGTGTATGTAATTTGCGGGTGCTTGCTATCACTCACATTTATGATGGTATGCTAAAATGGTCAGCAATCCATAAACCACAAACCGACGGTCAAGAAAAAGCATAAGAAGACATAGCATAATTTGAATTGTGAACAAAAGTTGGCATTCAGCCGTATAGGGTTAAGCAATTTTTACACGAGAATAAGTTTTGCTCAGCTCGAGATAAGCTCGGAGCAGAATTGAGTTCTGGCCTTATCAAGAGTAATCGGTTCGAATTTAACACCTGATGCTCTATTTAACGGGCGTAACCAACACAAAGTTTAAATTTCTGGATAATTCAGACCTACATATATATGACTGTCCTATTCGACTTTGTGATGCTGGGGCTAGAGGGTCAAGAGTAATCGGTTCAACTTTAACACCTGATACTCTACTCAGTTTTTGAAATCAACACCCAGTTCGGAGCTCTGGAGAATTTGCACCTATAGGACAGCCTTACGCATTTGTGATGTTGGGTTATGCTGAGTCTCCCAGGATTGACTTCATTAGCACCGACGGGATATTTTAGAGTGTGGTGCTTCCTTGCCCAGGTAAGTAGGCGAATTCATGTGATTTTCGGCATACTGCGTCAATGTATGTGGTACTACGTCCAAGTATATATACGGGAATGGTCAAAGGGTCGTAGTCAGCCTTCAACCCTTCCGTCTCTGTCGTAACAGCTTCGACAATAATTGACTAGGGCCGCATAGTCAACTGGAGCCTACCGGGCAATGCGCATGTATATCTGCAGAACGACTGCATGTATGCGGTCCAGTTCGTACGCACAGATAAATATGTTTCGCATGCCGGTACTCTTTACTTGTCAGAAGCTTCAGAAGAGAGCTTCGGCTTCGCCATTAATAATCGTGTTGCATGTGTAATTAGAAACTCGATTACCCCGAGTATAGATGAAAAGTTCATTTTACTGCACCTAATAGAGTTTTGAGCTATGTCAGAAGTTGCAGATTAAAGTTAAATGCTTGAAGCTCTGTTCTTGATGGTGAAGCCAATGCACACTATTTTATTTCTACTGGAAATGTAAAATGCAAGTTGCAATGCCGCGTTCAAAATGTTATTAAAATAATTTACAAGCGCTGTAAGCCTAAGCCTTTTGCTAAAGAAACTTAAAGATACGCCATCGAGTTCTGCCAAAAGAGATCACTGACGCTTGCGACACGGGATTACTTCAAGTTTTTGACTGGAAATGCTGCATGCTGTCTATTAAAATAGATGTAGCTAATATCACCGTATGCCTTTTTTTTTTTTTTTTTGCTTTTAATAGTCAAAACAGCATTCAATTTCCATACAGTACAGTATCATTAATCGATGCGGGTATATGTACACATACGAGAAATTTAGAAGTAAGGTGAAACGCATTCAAGGTAGAACGCACAGCACGAAGAGATAAAGTAATATGAAATATATTTAAATATGTATTTTGAAAATATTAAATACATTGTATTAAGTACACATAAATATAATTAAATACAGTACTTAATAACACGTTTTGAAAAGTATTTGCAAATACATTTTCAAATAACAAATGGTATTTAAATACAGCGGTATTTAAATACTGTGGTATTTAAATACTGCCCATCACTGTTGATATACAGTGAGCACCTGGAGGTAAAAATAGCCTTCAGTCAACTTTACAAGTGATTCGACAACACTCAGATATGCAGAGATGGAAAATTATTGTCAGATATATTCTGATCTACAGTGCGATCTCCTGATAACTGAGCGGAAGCCTGAAAAGGCTGGAAAATACGCGCATTCTGCTCCAGAGAAGCAATTTTCATCGTTTGATGGCTTGCAGTTATTGCGTCGACAGAATTGCCTCGACGCCATGTTTGGGCCTGGCTGCAGCAATAGCGCGCGCGAGCAACACAAGGCGGCGATATTACGAGACGCCGCTGAAAGAGTTCAATAAGGTTCGGCTAGGATTTATAGGTAGGCTTGGGATGACTAGGAGCATAACGCTGCTACGGTAACGCGTGTACTGATGTTGTTCAAGTCGTTGCCCGGAGACGCGAAGGTCGAAGTTGAGGCAACATGGGGGGTGTGTCATGAGTGAACATTGGACTTTTTTCTAGGGTAGGAGTGTGCAAAGAGCCCAAATACTAACTGTACCACCTGTTATACTGAAATGTGAGAGTAACCTTTAACTCAATGTTGCTATATGAACTATAGTTGGATTAGAGATTTTATAGGCTAGAGATTTAGCCTTAAAGTTTTCTCCCGAGGACGTGTCTAGCAAACTGGCGGGACCGAAGGACAGGTGGGCCTAAGGCATCCAACTAGGATGGGGGCTGAAGGTGAAATTTCAACTTACCGTTCATATTTAGATATTCAAAGTATATTGCTTTTCATATTACGAGCATATTTCAGTGCTTCGCCTTGTACTAGTACTGGATTCTTTGCAGGCATGAAATAGAGGGGTTGACCCCGGGCGTCATTCGAGCTCTCTCTGCAACTATCCCATAGGAAATCCGTTGTATCTTATTCTTAAAATAAACTTCAGTCTTTTTGACCGTTTCACCAACAAAGGGACATTTGTGTCCCCTTCATAGTAAGCTATTTTTGCAAAACTCAATGTTTAATTGGAACGTTGAAAGGTATCAAGTTTAGCCCTTGAATAGGTGAGCTGTAACCTTGACCATTACTTTTTTGTAAACGATCACGGTCCTAAAGCAGATTAAAGAGATGGAAGTCGATGGAGACGAGAGTTATACACTACCGAATAGAGTGGGATACAAGGAAGCACTTGCTGCAGATTTGTTCCTCTATACAGCACCAAAGAGTGTTGTATAAGCCGTAATAGAATCGTATAGTTAACTAAACAACAGAAATTCTGATGGCGTTCAGTCTTAGTGATCTGAATACTTGCAAGTTTCCGCGGTACCTATTCCGTCGTCCCTTGAAAGAAGTGATAATTTCCATCACATTACTACATCTTAGTAATGCAAGTAATCCACAACGTGTATCTACATTTCTTCCATAAAGAGGTCAACAACGCTATCTGAATATTCTTTATGCATATTCACTTACCACTGAAAAAGTAACCGGATTTCTGAATCTTTTCTATATTCGCTCACCATGCTAACTTGCACTGCATGCAGGATGAACATTTGCCTTTCATACGAATGAATTTTTTGGAAGCTTTACTGCAGCTCATAAAATATGCATAAAGTTTGCATTTGACATAAGCAATACTCGGGAGAACGGCGACTACTGAAAGCTTCCGTCGGCGTCCCTTTATTGCTGCTCATGCTTTCTATCACTGCCGCCACTCCGTAATGAAGCGCAAATGTTGCCAAACAAACCAGCGCCATATCAATACTGATTATTAGAGAAATGTCAACACTCAAATCAGGCCCATCTCTGTGATTGTAGGTGTCAGTTCTTGTGTCAATCTGCCAGTCATCAAGTGCATCTGGCTATTGACCTGGCAGTTAGTTAAATCTGTTAGCAGTGGTATGCTGATAATAATAACGGGTACTGTTAGTGAAGTCAGTTTGACTAGAGATGCTCAAGTTAGATACATCAGACTGAGCATTCATCAAAGGCCATACGCCACTTTCTGGACCATTACTGCAAATTGTTCCTAGACAAACTGTTCCATCACGGCATTACCAAACCGACCCTCCCTAAATTAAATTTCTTCCACTCACTTCCGTTCTACAACAAAACCTCTGTTAGTGCAGTAAACACATTGAAAATGTTCCTCTCCGAAGCCTACCCTCAGATAAACTTCAAATTTTCATGCAAAAACATATTTACCAGAGGGTCCTACTTCAAATTCAAAGACAAACCTTCCACACCACTTTTTTGGGGTGTTCTATACCGTTTTAAATGCACAGGATGCAATGCCTCGTACATGCAGTAGCACTGGACAACATTTCAAAGCCCGCATTGACCAACATTTAGGTGTATCCAGTCGAACCAGTTTACCACTCGAAAGACCCCCACATTCAGCTCCCCGCCTTCATGCTGAGCAAAACCATCATTCCATCAGCATGAGTGACTTCTCAATCATAGACTTTTCCAATCCAGTCGAACGACTACAGTAGAGTCCCTCTACATCCACAGAACAAAACCTAACCTTAACACTATGACCTCGGCTGTACCGCTTCACACAATTCCCGGTTAGCATCACATCCGCCGACTGTACAGGAACTGATGTACTGTCCCTCCATGTAGCTCTGCTCATTCGCTTTTTAAATTTCCTCCCGACCACATCCATGTGTACTAAATAAAGGAAATGCTTACTTATAGGTTGTAGAATTTTTCTTTTCTTTTCTGATGATGGGACTCATTTGTACCGAAACGTTAAATTTTAGTACTTAGTCGACGTTATATTTATTATTTAGTCCACTATTTCATTTACTATTAAATAAGATGAAATGATATGAATATAAGCTTCTTTACCCACGACGCCCCTCACCCGCCCATAAGTCCATAAATATTTTATAGACAGTTGCACTGTCAATCATTTTCTTACCTAATTAAAATCCCATAGCTTCTGTAGGCAAAGAGCCACACGGATGCCCTCTGGGTGCCGACCACCTTGCAATAACATCGCTTGCACTTAATATTATACATGCAAACCAAAAATAAAAGCAGCTTTATACACTGAGAAAGGTATTCGCCCAAACCATTAAGCCCGCTCTTGCACCAATGAGAAGTGCCAGCTGCAAATGCTGAGACGCAACAAATATGTGCACGAAAAAAAAACAAAGTGTTGGTCACAGCATTCTGCTGTCCCCACCGACGCAACTCAGATCGCGCAAAGCACCCTGGATTGCTGTCAGTCACCTGCAACATGTCTCCTGCAAGAATCGCATTGCATTTCATGTTGCGCCGGTGTAGCCCTGGCGCTCCTGCGGCACAAATACCGTGTTTGCTTCTGTTGGTACACTGAAATTTGTACTGAAATTCGAACTAAGTTTTTTTTAAAGGAAGAGATTGGATAAAAGCTATCCACAACAAAGCTTCCCAGTAGAAATTTGCTTATTTATTGGCATCAGTGGGAGTAAATCGCTTAATGATGAAGATGACCAAACAAGAATTTTTCAATATTTTTTATTTTAAACGTGCTTTTAATATCCTCAAAAAATTAAAAGTGCGCTTCAGTAACATATGTAAAGTAAGAGAAGAGACATTACTGAAATTACATTTTCAAGTTTTGTTATTATTATTATTTTATTATTATTAATATTACATAATAATGCGACAAGAAATCTTCTGTTATTCTTTTTATGCGCATACTCATTTGCACTGCTACGACTGTGGCAGCAACATGAGCGTCTGTTGGTGTAAAGAATGCACCAGTGCAAGGTACGCACAGCACCTCACAAACACTTGAGCCTCTCGCCGCCCTTACAACTGGAGCCTCTCGCCGCCCTTACAACAGGAGCCTCTCGCCGCCCTTACAACAGGAGCCTCTCGCCGCCCTTACAACAGGAGCCTCTCGCCGCC
>LQNS02278125.1:3842516-3859934 GCA_001587735.2 Parhyale hawaiensis | reverse complement strand
TCTCGCCGCCCTTACAACAGGAGCCTCTCGCCGCCCTTACATCAGGAGCCTCTCGCCGCCCTTACAACAGGAGCCTCTCGCCGCCCTTACATCAGGAGCCTCTCGCCGCCCTTGCAACAGGAGCCTCTCGCCGCCCTTACAACAGGAGCCTCTCGCCGCCCTTACAACAAGAGCCTCTCGCCGCCCTGACAACAGGAGCCTCTCGCCGCCCTTACAACAGGAGCCTCTCGCCGTCCTTACAGCAGGAGCCTCTCGCTGCCCTTACAACAGGAGCCGAAGGACACACGAGTCTCTCGCACACGCGCATCTCGCTACCTTTACTCTATTGCCTCGACTGCAGTTGCATTAAATTCTTAGGGAAAACAGGCTTTCGTCTCAAATGTTGACTTGAATTTAACAATAATTGTGTGCAGCATTCAAAGAGGCTTATGAATTTACGTAGATACAATAGAACCTCCAGTACGAGTGTTACGTTGTATGGTTAATTCGCTTTACAAGTCGATGGTTTTGAACCATCCTTGACTAAAACTACGAGAGGAAATTCCCTAATACATGCGAGTTTCTTACTGGTTACTTTTAGTCAACTTTGAGGATCTACAGTAGTAGTGTATAATGCGATGAGATGCCTGTTTTTGAGGGTAGGTTCCCCTCGCGCCGCCGGGTCATCGCGCCGCCCCTTCCGGTTTCCCAGGCCCCTCACACTTCCGGTTAGCGCCCCCCCCTGGCCCCCCGCTAAAGCGGTAGTGCATTGGCCGTTATAAACCGGAAGCTCGAGCGCGAGGGGAGCCGCGAGGGTAGGTTACCCTCAAAAACAGGCATCTCATCGCATTATACACTACTTACAGTACGTTGTTACATCAGTCAGCGTTGCTAGAGTTCAATTCAGGATTAAAATTTGGGATCTCTGCTTAGAGCGCCGGTACATGACAGATACCTGTATATATATATTATTTATATATATATATATATTAAGTCTGTTAAGCCTTCCTCTCACAGCGTGGTCTGTGTACGATATTTCTAATAGTGCTGGTCCTACGAGAATGGCAGATTAATTTATGGGCGAAAGGGTTAAGGATGACGGCGACATTATACGAGTACAAACCTGGGATTTATGAGGGGTGTGTGAAAAGTGTTAAGTAGCTATCAGAAACGCTGAATGGGTTGAGGGATGCAAAATGATTTATTTTTCAACTCTATTTTCAACTTTTTTAGAATCTCAAAATTTGGCAAAAATATTTACTACAGATTGTACAGTCAAAAAATCATAGGCATGACCAAGCATTAACGCTTCTTACACAGCGATGCTTAAAACTTTCCATACGCCCTCGTATATCGCATTTGTGTATATCGGAATACACCGTGTTTGGAATATTCCAAGTAGCTAACTCCTGCATACTTCAAGCTATATTACTCTGCTGGAACTTACTTCTCTTGGTAATACGAGTATTTACAAACCTCTTTCCTACATAAAGTCCAAAACTATTTCACTCGAGTGCTGAAATATTATTGATGTAGGAGTCGTTCGTCAGTGCGACAACATCAATCGTTACTCTAATAGCTGCTGCTGCTGGGCGGCTACCGCACTCCTTTGATGGCTAATTATCTCTGCAAAAATTGAGCGATTGCCCAAATTTATTCGAGCTCAGCGGCAGCCGTCGGTCTAAAATACAAGCCTTTTAATTACACCGCCGGCGCACCAAATTCCGCTCGCGGGNTACAGCAGGAGCCTCTCGCCGCCCTTACAACAGGAGCCTCTCGCCGCCCTTACAGCAGGAGCCTCTCGCCGCCCTTACAGCAGGAGCCTCTCGCCGCCCTTACAGCAGGAGCCTATATTACACTGCTGGAACTTACTTCTCTTGGTAATATGAGTATTTACAAACCTCTTTCCTACATAAAGTCCAAAACTATTTCGCTCGAGTGCTGAAATATTTATTGATGTAGGAGTCGTTCGTCAGTGCGACAACATCATTCATTACTCTAATAGCTGCTGCTGAGCGGCTACCGCGATCCTTTGATGGCTAATTATCTCTGCAAAAATTGAGCGATTGCCCAAATTTATTCGAGCTCAGCGGCAGCCGTCGGTCTAAAATACAAGCCTTTTAATTACACCGCCGGCGCACCAAATTCCGCTCTCGGGTCCGTTTAATTTCATCAGAATTTTTGCCTCAGTGATGTATCTCTGAAGGACTGCCAGTCTCATGCGTGCGTTTCCCTCAATAGATTAAGAGCTAGAAATGTTTATAACTAGACAGATGATCATGGTACTGGTCTACACACCAGCAGGTTAGTTTTCCACCATAGCGCTCTCGAGTTTAAGGAATCCTGGCAAATTTCCTGGCCAACAGGGGTTTTCTTACGCGTTTCTGAGGTTCCCTCCACTTTTTGCGTGGAGATGCCATGCTGGAGACCATATGCGGTCTCTAGTATAAAAGTGCTGAGGTGTGTTGAATCACAACTGAGGGTCACTTGTGCTACACCAGTGACACAACCCGATAAACTGTAACGACCAATGCCGCACGTATTACGGTGAACAAACTAACCGCTCAAAAACACCCATAAAGGAAATGAGGGGAACAAACAATTACATAAATGAACTAGAACGCTTCGGTGGCGTAAGAACATCACCACTGGTAGGGGGCAAATTCAACGAAGTCATTTTTGATGAACGATGCTAGGGCACAGCCGCATACCTTCCCAGAGATTAGTTCTTCAATAATAACGTAGCAAAACAAGGCTGACGCTGGGCTCACCTGCGCTCTTAATAATAACAACATAGGAAAAATGGGAGGCCTCGTGGCGCGAGACGATCTGCCGCGGTGGAGGAAAATTCAACGCCGTCACTTTTTATGACCAGTTAGGTCTAGTTTTTAGCATGGGTTACGTCTAGGTTAACCTACCAAACTCCCAAACAAATAATGAACATTGCTCAACTTCTTCGACCACTTATTGGGTAGACAGACATATATATATATACAAATATACCTCTCTATATATATTGAAGTCTTCAACGAAAACATTATCACCTCTCTGACTTTGTTCGCAGGTGATAACAACAACTATACTCCGTAGCTAAAAGTCAAATGCATAAGTACAAACTTACTTCGAGTTCCGTAGACAAAATTACTATCAACCCTGTACTGTACAATCTGATTGTTGAACTTACAATGATGCGCTGGTAGCCGCATTTTTGGTTACGGTAACCATATTTTAGGTTACGATTGCCCAACTGGGTTGTGATTACAACACGCTTCTGGTACAGCTCTCTATGCTCGAAACACAGCAAAACTTATTTTTTGTAGCTAGCGGTTCTGCGCACAGCTGTAATTGATTGTTGGTTTCGTTAAGTGAGAGAAAGTTTGGCCAGACAGCACAGGACAAAAGGCAAGGATGATTCTCCACATGGCCAAGTAAGGCAGGGTCCGCAGGGACCCCAGTAAACCAACAAGCGGTGTGACGCAACAAATTTGTTGCAAAAAAAAATCGGATACAGCAATCCACTGTCCCCACCGACGCAACCCACATTGCGCGACACACTAGGGCTCACAGACGTATTGTCTCGCTTGTTGTGTCGGTGGGGCCCCGGCTTAAATGGCACTTGGAGATCTTATTGAACAAATGAATAATCCCTAACCAGCCCTGCATTAAGTCCTCCAGTGAACATTAAGGCTTCCTGCATTCGTCAGATTAGCCTTCCAATTCAGACGGCGGGAAGAATCCGCGAGTTGCTCCCGGAAAATCGGAGTTTCGAGGAACTCCAACACTTGAGTGTATTCTTATCGTTTGCACAGCACTGGAACTTCTCTGCTGTGAGATGATGACAAGTTTGTCCACTGAACGCAACTTCTCCGCACTTTTGAGCAAACGAAGTGCTTACCATATCGACAAGCAGTAGCCGCAGGATCAGAGTATGCTTACTCTTATGCTCTGTGCACCTCAAAAATCTATCATGCAGCACTCCTGAAAAACCTAATCCGTGGTAGTACTGACTTGCTTTCACTTGAGGTTGCAATAGACTGGTTTGTATACTGTAGATCAACTGCATGAATTTGTACTATGCGTTGAATCAAGTTACATCAGCAAACAACTTCATCATTAATGTACTTGCCAGCGGTAGCTGCACAGCATCCCATTCGTCCTGATACATTTCTTTAACTCATTTAAACTATTTGCATTGCACTTTAAGCCAGTGATTGGGATGCCCAATGAGTCAAACAGATGCGATGTTTCAATTTCTCTCAGATATGCAGTCGTTGGTAAACCCGAGATAACAACAGGCTTTAGTGGTCTCAGGCAATGCACGGTGCTGCTAATATCAAGAAAATACCCCAGAATATTTACAAATCTCTTTACTCAACAAAGTTTAGGAAGCTTGTTGAAAAGTTTGTTGCGCTGGATGAAAGAACTTTACAGCAGCACTAAGCATGAATACCTGACATGAACGCCGTTCTAAAGAGTTCCTCTGTGTGTTATTTTTTCAAATCTTCTCCTAAAACGTTGCCTGACCTCTTTGTTACAAACCACCCCATTAACACTCAACCTAAGAAAGTAGTAACTCTTTCCTTACACAGCACCTTTAAAGCTACTGTCCTCTGCGCCTAACGCAAGTTCTCCCACAATGCAGATACTGGCCATGGCCACACTACAGGGACGCAAGTCCCTGCGCCGGCCTCTTCCTTATCACGTTTCAATTATTCACAGGAAGCACATATGTAGATTCCTGGGAGATGTGTCAGTCTGTCGTGCCCTCTCTGCACTAGAGAGCTCATCTAATTTTCCAACACCTGCTCCTTCCTGGCAGTCTTGGAGATCTAAATTAGTGAGCAGCAATGCTGTTAATAGATAGTAAATCTCTGTACCCTCCAGAATGTTCTGTCTATGGCAGGCATAAGGGTACCTATACGTTTAGGCCTAAATAGGAAAATACTTTAGACTTAATGCATACTACGCGATACGTATTATCGAGTCTATGGACCAAACTTGTAATATCTTGTGTAGTTCGATATTAAAGAATATTAGGCTCCTACGAGTCCATTGGTTCGTTCGATAGACAGAACCAAATCTGCCAGTAACGTGAAGCCATACCAATAATCTCATCACAAAGCAAAGTCATAGGACAATTTAGAGCGGCGCTATTGCGGGAAGTCCATTAATTAGCTACTCCAGCAGTGGATCACAGAGCTCTGGCAAGAGCAGTTGATCATAGGAAGTGTCATCTCATTGCATGAAAGGAGGATTTGCGGCTACCAATGAGCTATTGATTATACCGGCAGCTTCGTGGACTCTTGAGAAATTAACCGTTTCCATAAGTATTGAAGGAATATACTATAAAATATCGCAATATCAATAAGGAGTGAAAATTTATTTGTATTTTGTACTCGTCTGAAAATGCCGTTAAGGCATTGCTGCAGTAATTATTATTGTATATTTGCATAAACTGGTTACATATTTTTTGTAGAGAGCTGTTTCTATCTGACAATACTATGCTATTTAGAATTTCTTCATTCATTTTGAACAAGTTATTACTTAATCTGTGGAATTAAATTTTTACATTTTTGTTTTATCATCAAATTAAGATGTGAGCGTTTTGACTTCATGAATATGGATAGCATGAAATATTCTTTACTTCGCCGTGAAGCAGCTTCAATAATACCAATTTTTTCAGCAGAAAAGAAAGGGCCTTTGCTAACATTCTGGAGACCTTGAAGTCCAGGCTTCCAGGCTGATATAATTATAGCTTCAAACAGCCAATATTGACAACTTCCGACATCCTTGCGGTGCGGGGCTTCCATGCCACCAAAGTTTGTTGGTCCGTCCTAGAGGTGGTGCGGAGATGAGCTGAGTGGCATCAAGCTGGTGTAATAAGAAGGAAAACGTTGTTTAGTTCTCTACGGGAGTAGAGAAATTCAATCGCTGGTGATACAACAGTCTGAGCTTAATCTGGAGTCGATTGCATTAATAATCTGTCTATATGGTGAAGTTATGCATTTAGTACTCCGAATCCCAGCTCGTTGAGAGATCACATGTGTTCTGGGATGATGATGATAATAATAAATATTCAAGTATTCAATTTTTATCCAATAATCTGTGACGAAACGGTATTTGTATGTCTGTGCGTCGTGTCGATGTGGTGGTGTAAATATTACTTATAAACTTGGTGGCCTCTTGCGACCTCGGCAGAAGAGTAAGACAGGCCGGGGTCGCAAATAGTCATGAGGTAAGCACTAGCATGTTACATATTAAAATGAAACACCGAGTACAGGATAGGGAAATATGGAGTCTAAATTACTCACTGTCCCGTACAACCTGTTCAGTATAACATAAAATCATTCGTAAATGTATATGGCCACACACCATCCCCTTAACACTAGAACTCAACTATGATTTGTATACTTCTTTCTAATTGAGGAAAAATGAAGAAATAGAAGTAAATTATGAGGTGAAAATATAAAGAAGGATTAGTTTTATAAGTTTTTGGATCACGTGCTTTTCCCTTAATGCTGCCATTTCTTTGGACACGGTATGGCACATTCTGGAGCACTTACCATGCAAGTACTGCTTACCGTTATATGCTCCGACAAGACTGATTACTTGCCTTGATACATTAAAGTATTTCTGTATAAGTTACGTGCATTTCCGTTCAAAACGTTGGACTGGAATAGAGGAATTCGACTACCTTGCCACTGCTGCAACGCCGTTAAAAATCTTACGTAATCCAATAGAGCTGCGCACACTTCCAGCAGACTTTGATCCGACTGTGTTTTCAATTCTTAACTCCAGCAATCGAGTTAGGAACATCCTCTGGAATTCTGCCCGGCTGCTTTAAGAAAAGAAAGAAATTGAGACCGGACTGCTGCCGTGACCCGCCCTCAGAGCGCTAACTCTAATGCAAATTGAATGACTGCTTTGAGCAGTCGTCTCAATAAAAGTAAAAGGGCAAAAAGAGCTATTTTTCCTGTCCAGATTATATATTATATGGTAAGAATTTTTCATGCAACCGAAGAAGTGTAATTTTTTTTATTATTATTATTTTCAAATTTCGTGTTGCTGTCGTTGATGATTCCTAGTAATTGCATCCTTTGACCTCCCCATTACTGATATCTTAGTTAAGATCGAGTTGAGTTAACCTTCGTTGGGACACTGTGTTTTTTTAGATACTTGCATTTTTCTTAGACGCTTTTTGTTCGCTTTAAATTTTTAAATCATAAAATAAAAATAGTATTTGTATTGTAACCTTCATTTATGTTGAATCTCCGACCCATTAAATACCTGACTTCCGCAGTACTTGTATTTCTGAATTACACAAATCAGGTATTCTCACCCCTACATTGATTAAAATGTAGGTTAGATTTTTAACAATATTGAACTTTTCAGCGACCCTGTCGAACATCATTTCCCGCAAGAGTACTGTAGCACTGTATGTTGATTTCCAAACGCGTATCAAATGTGAGGAAATGCAGTAAAAACAACTACAAAGAATAGTATGGCAATTTCGGATAGGATGTTATAGAAATGCATTATTTAAAGCGATCGGCTGTTAGAGCAAGTGAATCTAGTAAATGATACATTTAGTTCCATGTATCAAAAAGTATCAGGAGCATTTAGTGTTACGGCTAGGGCTGTTTCGGCATTCAACCCTGCAGTGTTAAGTCCTGCAATTTGTCTGACATTCAATCACTCTTGCAACCGCGAATTCCTTTGCCGTAATTACCTTCCTTATTGCTCAATTTTTCCAATTATGTATGTAAAGTGTTAGATTCGCTTGACATTTGCACGTCCCCCACTGAGTTACATTTCCTTAAATACCTTTGCTTCCATTTAATTGCTCTGGTATTTCAAGTGATAGCGAACTCAGAGCAAAAAAAAAACTGTTACTACCAAACTCAGCCCTGGAAACTTCCACAAGTCTCGGGTTCTCCCCTCTGCAAATTTTCCAGCTGACAGCAGGGCTTTGATGCGGGCTGACCATTGCGTTAGTTCGTCAGATGTGCTCTCCGTAGCGCTACTTTTACTGCGAAAGCTTTGGTTGCAGGCAGCAGGGGCTGGACTGAGGAAAAGATGCGCTGCCTGCTGGCTAGTGAAGAGATCGTTGGCACCGAGCTCCCTCCAGCTACGTGGCCAGCAAATTCAAAATCAAGTTTCTCTGGGACTTACTTCTCGCTTTGCTGAAAGAATAAATTACGAATCGTCATTGAGCAAATAGATTGTCTAGTAATAGGTTACTTAATTGTTCAGTCTCCCGATGTTTTTGTTCCTCTATCCCAGCTGCCACAATCATCTATTTTAATTGCTAAAATCGTCAAATACTATGCTGTCTTTGGCTGCCGTGATATGAAGTCTTAGCCGCAGCTTGGCAGAATTGCACAAGCAGCCTTATACTTACATTGAAAAAAAAAAAACAGGAAAACTATGCATTAAAAATGTTACACGTCCCATAAAATGTTTGGCTGTATGATGCATTTCTTCAGAGAATATTTTCAGTTATGTTGCAGCAATCCGCAAATATTGCGAGGAATCAATCTTTAGTTTGACGGAATAACTGTAAATAAAAAAAGTGCAGTGGGTTTTACTGAAATGATAAAACAAACGAAAAAAAAACATCTAAAATTTAATAAATTTTTACAATGTTAAGTTCAATATTCTTTATTTCTTTCTCTTATTATTTATTATGCGCACAACAGATGCTTTTATTCTATTGTACAATGCATAGTTACTTCAGTTCTATAGTAACGGTAACATTCCTCTCAGAAATTGGAAACACAACAATATTAAACTATTAAGTCCAGTTGGCACATCGTTAGGTAAAATTTTTTACACAGCATTTCGGAGCGACTAGTTTCTACAACATAGTTATCCACTATATAATAAAATACAGTTGTTGGTCGCCTGCTCCAATGTTCTTCCGTCTCTCTGTCACGCTCTATGGGAATAAGATAGGAATAACTTCAAGGGCGTTGCGATCCGATGAATGGGAACAAGGCAGTTGGAAATTTGAGGATCCAGGCTCTGAATCTCCGGCCTCTGGATGCCGGGTCATGGATACCCGGCATCTGGATCCCGGGCTCTACATCCCCGGCTCTGGATCTCCGGCCTCTGGATCCCGAACTCTATATCCTATGCTCTGAATCCCCGGCAGCAATTCCTCTTATGGTTTCATTAGCTGAATCATATCGTAGCAATTCAATCTTCACGCTGAGCAGACGCCTTTTAATATAAATTTGTATCACAGCCAATTTCGACGCTTGAGGTTCAACAACCAGTTGGTTTCTACGATACGGTGAACACTGGGCTTTTCCAGTGAATTATTTTGACTGAACTATATTTTGTTAGTGCAGCTTAACGTTTGCCCAAATCCAAGCTGATATTCGCGCAGGATCTTGCAGGGAGATATTTTACTATTGCAAAACTCATGGCTGAACAACTTACGTTTCACTAATGGAAGATCAGGCCTGCAGGGATGAGGCCTATAATGCAGTAAAACCTATACTGGGAACCGGAACAATAAATAGCTCAGTCACATAATTTCTGCTGTCACGTTTGACGGCTGGGCCCTCTAGTGTAAAGATAAGCACGCCGTGGCCATCTCAGTATCCGATACGGGTTCTGTGAGTCAGATGGGGAACAGAGTATATGAACAGACTTCCAATGAAATGCTGAACTAGAGGAGATATGGCCTAGTTTCGGAGAGTTTATATTTACATAGCCAGCTAGTTATGTGCAGTCCATATATGATTCCTGCGGTTATCAGCAGACACAGGGACTATAAATTTGGTTGTGTAAGCCTCATGAAGAGCCTCGATAAGGATATTTATTTTAGATAGCGTGCACCAGTTCTTATCAGAAAGACGTTTGTATCTACAAGCCGCAGTGGTACCTAATATTGGAAAAAGAACCCTGTCTGGAGTATTAATACCATCTTGGGTGTCGATAGCTTACAAGTGCATAAACGTAGCAGCAATGTTTCACTTACTGAGGTAGAGTAGCTGAATTGAGCAATACGTATCATAACATTGAACAGTAACAACAGAATGCCGGCAAGTGGCTTACGTACATTCCCCGATGCACAGTTGATTATTTGATTTTCCAGCTAAATTTGCAAAAATAGGAAGGGAAACCGTGCTAATGCCGATGAACTCAAACGCAATGAAACAAAAGTTATCAATTATACTCCACACACGATGATCTTATGACAATTGCTTGAAAAAATATAGTTAGCGTAATCTTCCATACTAGTTTTTCAACACTTTTTTAATCATATTTTTTATATAGTGACTCTCTGACCTTATAAAAATATAGGGCTACTTCATGCGATGCAGGTCTTCTTACAATTATAGACAGAACTTCATAAAATGTCAGGAATATGCCCTCTTCGCTGCAACATACACACACAGCTGCATGCTACAGTACCTATTTTAACTCATGTTGATCCTTTGATAATAACTTATAAAAATTCAGTACATGCAAGCGTATTAAACATGCCCATAATTAACTCATAATATTACTTATCCTCTTAAGAGCTCACAAACCCATACCCCCACAGAACACGATTTTGTAATCCTTAAACTCTGCGGATTTTTCAACCCAAGCTTAACTTACTCACCACACCTGAGTGTCGCCCTAATACTGATAAGTTACCAATTATGGCCTCAATTATCAGCGTTGATTCTTTGTTGATCTGTCTCTGCAGTGTCCTTAGCGCATAAGTAGCAGTTTTTGTCTAAGTTAATAAAGCTCAACAGTCACACTGGCGCAACAAGTGGTTTTAACATGTGCAGGGACCGCAGCGCACACGTCTTTTCAGGAGCGCAGCTTGAGGCGCACTGGAAGTAAGGCGTGAAAGGGGAGCTGGCGCAAGGGAGCTCAGCACCCCATCAGCTGCCAGAGGGTAATCAAAGTGACACTTACCAAAGGGAGCTCACTAAATATGGACAGGCCAAGGATGAACTTCCACCTGTAGCTGCAAGGGAAGTTGGATTTTCTGGACGATGCTCTAGAGGATTGACATGACTCTGTAGATGGACTCTGAGACGTTATAGATGTAACGGTATACGTCACTGAGTTATTCTGTATAGGCTGCCAATAATTTTATGATCTAATTGCTGAAAGAAATGCTAATTGTATTTATAGCCCTTACTACATAATAGTAAAATAGTTGGGGTTTTACCGGAAAAAAAGGCGTTCTTTTAACTGTAAGGACACTGTATATATTTAAAGTTTACAGTTGTTCTAGCTTTTTCAAGCTGACTTGAATATCATATGATCGAGTATTGAAATCTAAGAAATAAATCTATCTAATACTATGGAACTCCTTGCAATAGAGGGAAATCTGAATATAAAAATGCTCTTGATTCGCCCATTTATATTCAGATACTTTTCTAGTAATTTTTCTTGCTTGGACCTTACATCTCGAGCGTCCCATTTATCTCCTAGGACATAACTTTAGGCGTTGATTGCAAAAAGATTACACTCGATACAGCTGAAACCTCAGTCGCGCTCAACTTTGTTTGGTAAACTAGAGCACAAGAATCGTTACAGTTGCTTGTTAAATGCTTCCAAATTGTATAGCTTCCAATATTTCAATGTCTGCAGCATTTCGTTACCTTAGCCGTAGCGCTTTCAGACGTTTTCCAAAAATGTTATGTTCATATGTTCCCGGTAGACGCTGAATAACTTACAGAAAAAAACGGCGAACATGTTCTCTCCACTCAGCTGAATGTGAAGATTGCAACAGTTTCAAAAGAGGGGTCAGAGTTTGCTCAACAACACGGCCGGAGCGATAACGATGTTTTGATGTTCTGTGCTTCAAAGACTGCAAGCGAGTAAATTCATTCAGAGCAGTCGGTCTACGCTCATAGCATTCTTGATCCCTTTTTTCAGTAACCATTATAAATTTAAATTCTTATTCACACTTTTCACCGGAATGAAGTAAAGCATTCAGGTCAGGTATAAAAGAGAGGGCAAATTAAAGAATAGAAGGGAGCAAAAGGACCCATGGGTGAACAAGGGCAACTTTTCTAAAATAGACTCAGCATCAAAGCGAGGCTCGTGAACTCTGCCCCTGTTTTAAGTCGAGTGAAAAACAGGGCTCGTTGGCAACAGGTCGAGAGTGTTTACGAAGCCTCGCGTGTCCTGGGGATGCTCGGGAGCACCAAGGCTTTAAACACAGAAAAAGATTTCATCGACACAGCTGTTTCTCTAGTCGAAATTAAACAACTAGAGAAGCCCTCTCAGAGCGCATACTTCCGTCAATAAAGGTAAGGTTAACAAAAAGTTCAATTTTTTTTCTGAAAAAAAGACTTACATGTTTTCGTCGACAAAATTTGGTCATTTGTGACTCTTCACATTAACAGTAGTTCCTGTAATTTTCTTGAAGATCCGTCCGTAACTTTTTGAGGTCTGTTTGAACAACACTAAGGAAAAGCATATTATCAGATACACAAACGGATAAGCCGATGCTCACAAAAATTTGGTCATTTGTGCCTCTTTGGATTTCTAACAATTTCTTAAAACTTCAAAATGACTCGTCCGTAACTTTCTGAGTTATGTTCTGACAAATATAAAGGCATACACAGAGACAAACGGAGAGATCAACGCAAAAAAATGGTAAGCTTCTCGTCGTAATAATGCGAACAACTTTTGCAAATTTCATGAATATTCTTTCATAAGGGTCTAAGTTATGTTACAAAAAATAAAGACAGACAAACAAACAAACAGTTGGACGAATCTTCACCAAAAGGTAATCGTCTGTTCCTCCTAACATACTCAAATTACCCTGTAAATATCATAAAGATCTGCCAATAATTTTTTGAGGAATTTTGGCAGCAGATCAATAAAAACACAAACTTCCATAAAAACATAACCTTGGTGGAAGTAATTATGCAGACACTGTAATTGCTTTTCGCTGTTAATATACAACTCCTCAATACTGAGTAACGCGTTCTTCGTTCAACTCCTCTTCATTCTCAACTTCGGTTCTTTCGTGCTCCACAAGCCACATTTCAAATGAAGTGGTGGACAAAGGGCTGTTATTTTAGCGGTATTAGTTCGTAAAGTGGTTTGAGTGTCGAATCGTGTCATTAAATGAACAGAAAACGTAAATACTTTCGGAAAAAAACCTATTCGCTAAAATAATTAATTCACACTCAATCGCTGGCCAGTTAGATAAACTGGATTGTAGAAAATGCTCCTGAGTATCCGTTCTACGATCATCTGGAAAATTGTAGATGTATTACCGAAAATGATCACCAAGATATTCAGTATCCATTTTTTTATGATGAGGTCAAAATACTGTGAATTACTCACTAACTATAAATATAAAGGAGAACGCTGTACATAATGCAAGGCCCGACATCGTACTTGCACAACTTCCCAGATACTAAATATTAAAGAAATATTTATAAATATAATACACCTCGGTGCTGAACATATGCCCATATATAGAAGCGGTCATGTTGGAGGTATGCCAGGCAAAATATGTTTTTTATCACTGGGTGTTAATTTTATCAAGACAAAGCATTTGATAAGAACGTAGCAATACAAACGAATGGAATCGATATTTTCCCTTACTGGATCAAAGTTCATAGGCATGAAATAAAATACAAAGTTGTTACTGGAAGGAACGTCTTCCCAGTCTGCACTTACAGACTCAAAGAATTGGGCGGCACTGTATGCTTTCAGAATAACTAAACAGTTTCTCTGCTGTGTACCTCCACTGCAAGTCGGGCCGTTCTGATCCACTCCCGGTTGTTTGTACAAACTTTGCCGCGAGGGCCCCGCTGAGCTCTATGCAGAAGATCAAACCAGTCTAGTAGATCTTGCAACTCTACCTAACTTCGGCATCATTTGGTTTACAGCAAGCACAACTTCTGCTGTGTGGAGTTGGGCAGGAGGGTGTCTGAGAAAATCTGACGCTTCAAGCAACCTGGAGAACATCTGAGGAGATAGTATACTGCTTGACCACCGTGTTACTGCTTGGAAGTTTCCTAAAGCCGGTCCATAGTTGTGTTTGTAAGGGTTGGCTGGATGTTCCGAAATATGAATGCAAGGCAAATAAGTAACTTGAGAGCAACCCTTGAGGCTTCGGATTGTATTTTGATAGCCAACATGAAATGAAAGGCGAATGAAAAAAACTGCACATCCTACTAAAATAATGGCAATCGCTCATAGAGGGCCGGGGTGTGAGCTCCGGTGTCTCTTTGGGAATAGGCCTCTTGGTTCGTCTACTGCCGCCTATCTAATCTAATATGAAAAAAAGGAAATATGTATGTTCAAGCATAGGTGGTAAGTTGGTTCATATACGGCTCGGTTGAAACTTTGAGTTTGTTGACATTTTTCTGCCTTGGAATTTCCAACCCGCCCTAGCATTTTCCTTTTGTTTATAATCTTATTGAGCATAATTAGAGATTCCGTCAGAATATGTGACAGCCAACTAACTAAAAGTCAAATGTGCCATCAAGAACTCTGCAGCGGATTCATGAACTTTACGCACTGAAGAATTGACAAGCAATGCGAGTCTAAATGTTTTAGGATATCGTAAAGCCAGGGCCCCACCCACGCAACAAGCGTCACAATGCTTTTTTTTCAAAGCAAGTTGCCTGTGACCGACAGCATTTCATGGTATGTCACCCGATCTAGGTTGCGTAGGTGGGGGCAGTTGATTGCTGTACCCGACGGTACGGACGGTACGTATCTCCACGCAGCAAATTTGTTGCGTTGCACGTCGTTTTTGCGTCGGTGAGGTCCCGGCCTAACTTGAATGCCAAGATTTCTTTCAAAGATCAGATCTAAGGCGACTGTCTGAAGATAATAATGACATTAACACTATTTTACTCAGGCTGAGCAGCCTCTCAAAAAGAGCTCTTTCTCCCACAAGCATGCAATAGGTGAAGAAAAAAAAATTTGTGGCCGAGCAGCACAGCCTGAATAAGGCACCGTTAATATTGTCGAGTAAACCCAAAATATGAAATAAATCGCCGCAAGAAATAAAGGGACAACGTTTAAAATTGGAGTAAGTAAGACTAGAGCCTCAGAGGAACCCACAGCCGTAGCATAGCAGAACCTCAATCAACGGCAGTCTGACGGACACTGAGCCTTCCCCTCCGAAGTTCGAAACAGATGTCGATCGTCGGAAACGGACACACGAGTAGAGCAAAGCAGTACGTCAATTTTGTGATAAGTAATGCAAGGCTATGGCGAAGAAAATTTTTATCATATTCTGACTTAAGAAGAACCCTGCCTATAGTGATGACCAGATGACTCTTCCTGTTCTGTGATTGAAGAGCTCGATTTTAGGATTACTTGTTATTGCAGTTCTATGGATACTTCTTTCCTACACGTAATGTAATCATTTTTGAGGTAGTGACTTCACTGCTCTTTAAATAATCATATTTATATTTTTTCCTTGTCACCACTGACATTCGTTCTAACAGATTCCATAATTAGTAAACAGCCTGGTTTCACATTTAAATATTTTTAGACGACGACTTCATTCTGTCGTTATTTATGAAACAAATGTTAAAATCATTCTAGAGGGGCCGAGTTCTAAACGCTTTTCCGTGCTTTCCCTTATAAAATGCAGCAGGCTGGGGACACTACATCGACAGGGAAGTGGAGCTGTTCAGTTATTTATAGGGCTAAACTTTTTTATTTAGGCATGAATAAATGAACTTCTCGAAAGTACGTTAAATGGATCAGACTGAGATACTAATGTGAGAATTCGAAGGCCAACCTTCCGGCACAAAAACTTAAGGGTCTGAATACATTCTGTATCCCCAGCAAGGCAACAGCAGCGTGCACTCTGTCTTTGTGATGAGCAGCGTAGCATTTGCAGACTCACAGTCTAATCGTGGGGTGAGACATCAGGAGAAAAGTAAAAAACAGTATCTCTTAGTGACGTCACGACACAATTGTATGCGGTCATGTTGACTAATAATGCTCAGAGGCTAGTACAATAATGACAACCAGCTTCACCCGTGAAACTTTCACGGTCTGGCGGCCCGTGGCGGGGCCTTTCAGGCTGCCTGGCAAGGCGCTTCAAATAGATCAATGAAACCTTCACATTGTACCATGGCAATTCCCTATCAACTTCACAAACAACACCGAGATTCGATGCATGATATCTTATACGACCAGCCTTTTTGCTGATGATAATTACTGAAGCTGCCCCTGTCTAAGTGGACCCGTGGCTTCTATTTATACGTTGCTCTGTCTAACTGGACACATGGAATTCCTTGGGCTGCAAACCACGATACAGGTTCCCAAAGATTTATAGTTAAAAATTTCTGGCGTATAATCATAATTAAAAAGACCTGTCCTGTGGCTGAGAGATTACTAACACCCGCCGTATCATAGATACGCCAGCTTCCCAAAGTCATGAAAGCTCGAGTTTTTTCTATCTATTAGTGATGAAGAGCATGACACAAAAGGTAGGTAGATAGGTAGGTCGGCACAAGCGAATTAATATATAGACTAGCTGTACCCGTGGAAATTCCACGGTTAGTGAATTTTTTCACTGACCTTATGAAACCTGGGATAGCGCTCATATCTTAACCCATCCCATCTAAGCTATCGTCCGCCGCTTAACCCAGTCTATTTATCGTTAAACAGTCCGTCTACCTTACATCTCGTCTAACCTTTCCTAGTCGTTCGATTTCACCACTGAATCACGCTTTAGTTCTGTCAGTAATGAATTCACCCTTGTGTCTCGATAAAGACAAAGAGACACGACAGCACATCTTGCAGTGTTCCCTTATGCACATGCACTCCTTTTCTTAGCTCTGTTTTCAACAGTGTAGACATCATTTAGCTCGCCATAATGTTGCACGTCTCAATTTATTTGTCGGCAAATTCTCACTATTTCGGCACCCGTGGATACTGATCAGCAGCCCACCACTTTTCTGCGATAGCTGTGTATAATAAAAGAAAACAGGTTCGATCAATTTCTTCACTAACAACAGAGTAATCGTCTATTCTCGAGCTGTCATTCCATTCGCTCCGACATCGCACTGGAGTGGCGGATGTTTTCTCAGCAGCACATTTGCTTCAAACGAGGCTTCAGAGCAGAGATGCCCAACACTACCCGGTTTGTTTTCCCGCAGGAGCGTATCATGGCTACGCATGTGGCTCTATAAGCAATATCAGCCCCTGCCAGCAGAGCGATTATAATATTGTAAAAAAATCTGAAGCTGTTACCTTGAGTTACCTTGAGAGTCTTCGGAAGAAGTCCAGGTGACGTTTCTCACATCACCTCACGTGTGTGGAGTCACTCTGCTGGGTGTCTTCTGTGGTGCCGCAGTTTGCAACCAGCGAGAGAGCCAGCAGCGAATTATCTCCACAGTGCACGTAACCGCTGACCGCTGGTCTATCTGGTATTCTTCTTAAATGTGAATCCAGCAAATTTTTTAACTCTACAGTTTTGATATC
>LQNS02278125.1:3822862-3841883 GCA_001587735.2 Parhyale hawaiensis | reverse complement strand
TTAGCAGTTCAAATTTTGCTTCACTAAAGGTCATATTATTTCTTACCGACCATTGGCAGATACTTTCCAAATCTCGTTGCACAGATAACACGTCTTCCACAGATTGCACAGCAGCTAGTATTCGTGTATCGTCAGCAAATAACGAGGGTACCTCATAGTTACATCCGGACCCCATGTCATTGATCATGATGAGGAAGATATGATACGGTTGAAATGATTCACATTTGAAGTCAAATCTCTAGTTTTCGTCTATCACAAGGCACAAAAGGTAGGTAGGTACGTACTAGCGTATTAATATATAGATAGTGCTCAAAAGTGACGTTTCGGGTTAAGCATGGCCCAGTGAACAAGCATTGTTCGGTGACGGCGGATGCCGCACTTACACTCTTGACACTAAACGGTCCGAAGGGCTCTTCTATGTGCTCGGATGATATACCCGTCTCTTAGTAGTCTACCAATACTAGCCGAGGCCGAATTTTGGAGTGATGCGCGTGTCTGGTCAAGTTAAACAATATCACCAGCTAAACAATTATTCCAGTTCTGTCTTTGCAGCGTCAGCAATTCGCACGTTCACATGCCATTCCGGAGGTACTGACCCTAACCTAGCTGTAATGGAGATGATCAGGAGGTGGCAGCTGTCACATAAGCTTTCCGTCTGACACCATTGCTCTGGCAATCTCTTATCGGCTGCAGCCGCGCATTCTTTTGAAGTTTAGTGAGTATTTATCTGCAGGACGATATGTATACCGGTATGTGGATTTCTCGGCTTGGACCAGGGGTTAAGTGGACTGTACTTTTATCTATGTCCATTATTGGTAACAATAATATTGCTTCAAACTACAAACTGCCTCTCTAACCAGCCACGTTATAGTACCTATTAACCATTTTAAAAGGCCTTCTGTAACTCCAATTCACTCTTAAAAATACAGAATATATATGAAAGCGCTGAATGTTGATTATTTATTTCATTTAACTCTAAGTATAATTTATACCAAAAAACAAAGCTTCCCCGGGATTTGAACTCGCCTTCCTATTGTGAGAGCATTTTAAAAGATCTCTGTCGTCTCAGCTACTGGACGCAAGTACGAGTAACAAGCAGTTTTATGGAACACTATAGAGTACCAAACACTGCCTGATGTGAATATACTTTCTGTGTGCAGAAGCCGAGATGAGAAAAACCTCATGCGAAGTTCCATAGTAAAAAGCCAGCAAACAGTTTACCGGCAATAAATAAATAATTAGAGAATCTTCAGTCGCTCCAGATCTATTCTGCTTTTAGAAGTGTACGTACAAACTCACGCAAAACACACTACAGCAGCAGCGCATCCATTAGTAAATGTTATGTTTCTTTAATAGAAGTACTGCAGTAGACAACCGCGTCCTTTCCCTCCTTTTCTTTCTGTCACGTTGCAACGCCCACAAAGCACCAGCTCATTGATTGCCTCGTGGTCAGCGAAAGAGAAAGTTGGACGGCGTGTCGCTAAGAGTTTTTTCTTGATCAGTCATGCGGCTTCAGTTTACAATACAGCTGAGTCAGTTCATGGAGATATTAAGATATTTCCCTCTAGTATGTACTGAAAGTACGATAATTTGGAGTGGCAACTTGTTTTCATTTATTGGTTGTCTTTTGAGTTATACAGGGTGGTTTTTTGTGTGAGGACAAATTTTTAACACTCAAAATAAATCGATTTTCACGAATGATAAAATGCCCAAAACTCCTTAGCTTTCGACTTATAATGATTTGAAGAAATTTAAAGCTTTACGTAGGATACTACGTGCGCGCCGACGTTAGCACTAATTTTTACAGTTCAGCACGTTTCCGGCCCCACCAAAGCAGTTTACATTATTTTTACAATAAAAACTGCAAGTATTTTATTTATTGGAAAAATATCTGCAGTTTCCACCTTAGCATTTAGCGAAACCACACTACTGTATGGCGGACACTACGTCGTCAGAGTTTACATCCTTGTCGTTGCTCCCAAAAATGCAAGGGTTACTGACACCAGATTTGAATCTCGTGCACAATTTGCAGAGTGGTTCATGCAGCAGCGAACAAGGGATCCCAACTTCTCCAAGCTGATTCTGCTCACAGATGAAGCTTATCGTACAGTTGTACTCGTGATGGTGTTTTTATCATTCACAATAATCATCATTGGGCTCAAGCTTAATAATACTTATGTAATTCGCCCAAATAATCATCAACATCGATTCAGTGTAAATGTGTACTCACGAATGAGGTCGAAAACGTGCTGAGCTATCAAACTTAGCGCTAATGTTGGCGCTCACGTAGTATCCTACTTAATGCTATGAATTTCTTGAAGTCATTATTACTCGAATACTAAAGAGTTTTGGGCATTTTATCATTCATGAAAATCGATTTATTTTGAGTTTTTCTCCTATGGTTTAAATTTTTCCTCACAAAAAACACCGTTTATATACACTAAGTGACCAAAAAAGCCACTAACTGCAATCACTTATTCTACACTTTTTGCATTATTTCACGTCAGAGTTAATATTTTTTTCAGTACAATTGTATGTGACAACATTCTAGACTTGTTTATCAAGTAGTAAAAACCTTTTCTTAAATACACGTAAAATTTTAAATTTTTCATTTATACCGGAGAAATAAAGGCCAACAGGTGATAAAGGACGCAGCATTGGGTTCCCCAGAGTGGGAAGATTAACCCAGGGCATCTGTACAATAACCAGTATAAGCACCGGAACGATACGGAAAACACTACAACGATGGATACAAGATGGGGAACCAAGGTCACCTCGTGAAAACCGCGGAAGGCATAACATTCCGTATGACAGAAACAGACGCTCTATGCAGAGTTCTCTGAACATAAAAAAAATCAAAGGACTGTGCGTCGGGAGTTAAAGACCGTGCATTTAGGCAAATGTAAATCAACCAGGAATTGTTAGTATCAGCAGCAAATCGAAAAAATAAAAACATTTTTTATTTGCACGAGAACACTGAGATTGGACTGCTGAGGCTTGGAAGAATGTAATATTGTCTGATAAGTTAAGCTTAGTATGGCGACCGCCACCTGAAGCTATAGATGGATTCATCCTGCAACGACCTTTCCCTGGGTAAACAGCTATTCATTTCTCCAATATAAATGAAAATTCAGAATTTTATATGCTCTCAAAACAGGTCTTTACCTGCTCGATATACAAACCTAGAATATTGCCGAATACAGTTGTACTGCAACACAAACAATTCTAAAACAAAATAGGCTAATTCAGCAATGCAGAGCCCGACTTTATATTTTTTTTTTTCACTTAGTATATTTTTCTGTAGAGCATCGTCAAAAGTATATACATGTAGTGAGGTCTTTGTCTTGGGAGTTAGGTTAAGTTTTGTGTTCACTTTTTCTTACCATTAAGGAACAGTTGCGTTTTCGCCGTCTTACTTTGCCTTTATATCGCTTGGGGAAATTCCTCGTGAGTGGCCGCTCTTGGGTGCTGTGAGTGTGCAGTCTTCCCTTGCCTGTTGTGTGAAGCCAATTTAAAAATGTAATGGGTAGAAAGTAAAACAAGCGGGGACATGATTCAGTTTCATTGAAAAGATTTGTACAAAAGATTACAAAGTTTCGAACTCTTAAGTGATGCACCAAGTTAACAAGTGTAGCCAAGAGAACATGTAGTAGTAACAAACGGAGTCCCTGGAGACTGATGGCAGCCAGAGTTACACTTCACAGTAGTACAAGTCTCTGAAGCTGTACCATAGACATGAGGTTACTCCAAAGACATCGAGATATGCCGCTGCTAGCCATTTGAAGAGATATGCTGAAGGTTATCGGTAACGTAACTATAGACGATCATTGGCGGAAAGTACGTCAGATGCGAGTATATACACAGAATATTCGAAGGTAATCGACGAAGTTTGGACGTTGATATCAAAATCTTTCGTTCATATAACAACACTTTGGCTCAGTAACGCGCGCAGTCCTTGCTTAATATGTAAAATAATCGCGTTATAAAAAATGACTTCTGAAAACATGAGACTGCTTTGTTCTTCTCACTCTCCCCTCGTTCAGCCCCTGAACTTCCCATGCCCCTAAACACTTAAACCGCCCGTACAGCCCCTCCTTCTCTACCGAGGCGGTTCTTCATTGAAAAGAAGTTCGAGTTTTCACCCCGCGGTGAGAGCCCATCAGAGATGCGCTCTGCACCTGTGTACATCTCGATGCTCTTGAAGTCGGAAGCTGTCCGGCAAAGAGCTTAAGTCGATCGAGGGGCGCTGGCAGAAAACGAAGATCTACTCGTGGTGGTGGTGGTCGTCATGGGGCTGCTTCACCCAGTATCCCCAAGGTGCGAAGTGATGATCTTTGGTCGGGCCGCGGTAGACTTTGATTTGCACACGCGGATAGTGGCCGTGTCCTGTGGTACGGAATTAGTACAGAGAATGTTAGGAGATAGTCGATGGGTAGTACAGCAACGTAATTTGAATTGGAAATACTAGAAATGAAATAAGAAACCAGGAGAAAAATGAAAATAAAACACCTTAAGCACTCGCTCCTGCTGAGAGCACGACAGACAGTCATACCCCTAAAACATCGCAGGCATATTTCCGTATTTCTGTGTAGTTCGGATTAAAAAGAAAACAGACCTAAATAAATATGCATTGCATGGTATTTTGTAGCTTATGTAGACAAAAGACAATGTATCTGGGGCAGATGCAGCTACCACCAGGTCAACATACTGAATAACTAAATAATTCTCGTGTAGGCGAATGCAAGTGAACCTCATATAAAGGTGGGGTTGGGGACCGAAATATGAGTACCTTACAGGAGAGTTTACGTCACCCTACGTTGCATTTTTATTACAGACGCTAAATTAAAAGAAAGGTTAATAACACTGCACTGTATTATAAATTTAAAAACTGCAGAATACATACTCGAATATAAAAATGAAAATTAAATGGGTGACTAGCATAGGATCCTACCCATTTCAGACGAGTTTCCCGTATCTTATAAGCATATAGGTTACAAACCTAAAACGAGTATCATTTCAAGTTATTACTACCACATCCCATAAAGTACTTATTGTCTGTTATTACTCTTTTCACTGAATCACTCATTGTTGCTACAACGTTGTAATATATGCTATAAGTTATTTTAAATCTTCATGTATTTTTGGCATCAAAATCGATTAAGATAAAAAGCAAGGACTTCTCACCTGTGGCAGAATGGTCATTGTCGTCATCGTGATGATGGACTGGGTGTGGTGACACTAGCGCTGCCATCAGCATCACACTCACCACTACTGCCACCACAATGCGGTATAGCTGGGCCTGCATCACAGTCACGGCATGATGTCAGTATAGGAGCATCTACCATTAGTAAAAACAAAAACTGAAAATTTTAATTATAAACAAGGGCACTCCTCCGTCATGCTATTTGATGTCGTAATGAAATCATTATGGAGAAATAAAGCAATCGAAAAATTTTTGAGTTGAATAGAATGATGTTAATTTTCTCAATTTTAAGATGTGTGTTCTGACGTGGAAGTTAGCGCTCCAAGTAGTATGGTAAGTCTACTTTTATTCCTTTTTTAGGAAGAATTTAGTCGTGATATTTCACGTATATTTCGAAAAACCATAGAAGCCACAATGCGTAACTGAATAAATCGGGCCATATCAGAACGCCCACGAGCGCTTTATTTAATGCTATATTAAATATTGTCCTCACGAGCAATGGCACAATCATCAGTTCATGTGATTACAAAATAAGAATGCATATCTTTGGGAGTATATTAGTGAATTTTTAATGCGTGGATCAATAAATAGGTTAGGTGGTTTTTGCAGAACCACTGCTCTTCTATCTGTCTGCTCATGGTCCAAAATAACTATTAAACTTTTGAAAATATGTAGAGATATTTGCATCTAATCAAGAGATGGTTCTGGTGAGCACCGAGGAGGAATGAGAGAGAGAGCTCACCATGTTTGTGTTGTTGTATGTAGACACTGCGCTGTCGCACTGGCGTTTATCGAAGCAGCCGCGGTTTATATAAGGCGCTCCAATCGCGCTGTCACCGCCAGGCATTGGACGCGATGTAAGTCGCGTCGTCGGCTGCACGTACGGTGGTTCGCGGGAACGGAAAGCCACCATTGCATTACACACCAAACTCATTCAAGAATATCGGCTGATCATTATGCAATGAAAGTAATGGCTACGCTCTACATTTTCTTAAGTAGAATAGCGTAAAATATCTGTGCACTGCACTTTTTCTTCATTAGTGTACTCGTAGTAGTGCGGGGAAGTTCCAGAACCGTTGTTTGAAATGTACGTAAAAACAGTTTTCATTTGATATCCGCAACTGTCATTCGTCGTTGATGACTCCAGTAAAACAGGGTTCACTGTATAGTCTTTCGTTTCGGTACACTGTGCGAAGTGTCCTATGCTCGGTTGCTTTCTGTAAACGTTAGAAAAGCTCGCAGTTTTCTAAGTTCCAATTCACTGCACATCTGAAGGTATATCCGAAACTTGCAAAACAAATTAACATCACGGCTAACATTTCGTAAGCACTTTTAGTAGACATACAGTTGCGTTTGTAAGGACACATACTCACACTCAGCAAAAAGTTTAAACACTTTGTACTACGTACGGGGAGCCGAAAACTACTCTATAAATTCGTTGCTTAAACAATCACAATTCAGTTGGTATAGTTCGATCTGGAGATCATTAGGAATCACTGGGTCAGAGCCGGAAGGAAGATAAAAAGCAGGACTCTAAGCAAAATGCTGGCCGGCGAGCATCCGGAACACAAGGTAAAACGACGTGCGGAGCGGTCGTCCATAGTTATTCAAACGTTATTGTACAAATTACTGAATGATAATCATGTCCACATCTTTTATCCCAGTAGTGCTGATAGTAGAATAAATTTAGTTAAGCTAAAGCTAGTGGAATACATTTTCATTTTTCTGTGTTTAATAACACTTGCAAAATTAACACTCAGAGACGGGTCATTGAAGGCTATCGTAATTTTTCCTCTACATTCCCCTAATGCGTTCATTGGCTACAAAGCAAAATCCCAAACATTCAGCCTTCTCATTCTGATGTCTCAGTTAGCAAGAGTCAACAGACAGACAAGGAGTAAATTCCAAAACAGTTATACAAATGTTCTGCAATACTTCAAACGAGTTGATTGATTAATAGAGACATCTCATTTATGCTATGCTAATTTCATAAGCTAACAACAAGATTCTAGCTGCTCAATATGCAAAAGTTATTTAAGGGGAAGATATTGAGCAAAATTTACCGAGCAAAGTTATAAAATTATATCAGTAACTTGCAAATGCAAATTGCTAACTGAAAAATATTCGTAGCCTGCGTAAATGAAGCTGCTTTCTAAGCCACTTCTAATGAAACAGAGTGGTCCATATTCAATCTCTCTTGTGTTTGATATGAGTTGGTAAACACGAATATATTACTTTCATTCTCAGAAGAGACGGCCTCTTGTCATTCCATGCCTTTGATGAACTGCAAGTGAAGAATATTGCTTCACATGCTCGACTTCCTACCGTGCCAATAAAAATTTATTAGAACTGCTGGTATAGAGTCAAAAATTTACATACATTTAGTCTGTAAGCGACCGTAGTCCAAGAGATCATACATCCAGTTGCCAATTGTAAGGTGATTATCAGATATCATTCGATGCCCCCACCACAAGCTCGTAGATATCTGATGAATGTTTATGATTTTCCGACAGGGTGATAAACGTCAGTGAAGAAATTCCGTGTATGCTCAATCCGAGGTAAGTGTTACAGCTTGCATCGTTGCAGGAAGGTTCGTTTTTTTTCTGGAATACGCAACGTGCGTTGCTGTGATTGTACTTGGTATTGATATGATAAGTTTTAAAAAGGTAAATGTGCGATTGCTCGGCATCCCAAAAGCATAGTATAAAATTGTATCGCCGGTCCCTAGCCTCAGCTGTAAAACGTAATTTTCGTAGAACTCAAGTAAGTGTAAGCTAGATATGTAACTAATTTTAAGAATGGTAAAGATAAAGTGAATTTGACCGCACCCTCCACTGGCAAACCCACGCACTGGTTCGTGCTGAGAATATAGGCCAATTGGCCCCAGAGGGGTAACTTCGGCTGCAGTCGACCACAGATCGTCCGTCAAGAACCATGGCGTCATCGACGGAAAGTTCAACGACCCGAGTCCCTTAGCATCCCATTTCTGAGAAAAGTAAGTGCTCCCACGATAGTTACGTATACCAACTACTACTGACTCTGTACACTGAGCGCCACAAAGATTCTCATCTGGCTTGGTACTCGACCCAGTGCTTTTGATGATGTTTTTTGATGATGTACATCATACAAAATGAAGTTATAGCCTACAATTGCTCATTTGATTCAAAAATTTAGCTCATTCTCGATGTCAGAGACGCAATAAATTTACCGGTGAATAAGCTCTGAAGGATGCGCATCGTATAGGATGCCATGTTGTTGGGAACGATTAAATTATTTTTTTTAATTACATTTAGTAAACATAAAGCATTGTGTCAAAGAGCTATATGGCAATTTAACTTAGAAACGTCGGAAACTTTATAACCGCGGAAACACTGACCATTGGACTGTGCATCGGGGATGGGGCTCGGCGCTCAACTTATGAGCCCACGTTCAGCTCGCACATTGTCCCGAACGTCGGTAGCATAGATACGGTAGCGTGAACGACGTACGACCTGAAAGTCCGCTGGTAAGCTGAGCATGCGATCCTATAGTGTAGCCCCGGCGTGAGTCGAAGTGAAGCAGATATTCATCCACTGCTGGCAAACCACTGCAGTTCGAGTCACACAATAGCATTGTTCCACACGGAAAACAGGGCATTCGAGATGAGAAGGGATGCAGCAAGTGAGATCCAAATATCCCATTATTCGCTCCCTGCCAAACAGATCCATTTCCTAATTAACGGGGTTGTGTTTCACGTCAGTGTGTGCGGTTCTCCGATCAAACAAACAAGGAAGACGATGAAGAAGAATCTCCGCTGGAGCGGCACCACTTTCTCCGCCGCCATCGGGTGTCTCTGCCGCAAGATCTCGAGCGCTGGTAACACGTGACCGACACTCGCTCAAAAAACGAAAATGAATTCGAGCAGACGAAACGAAATGTGCCGAGCTGACAGGTGCATTCGAGCGAATAATGTCGAGAATGAATTCAGCTGGAATAGACTGAAGTGCGTGAGCTCTTGAGTTACGCAGTGAAAAGCAGCTCAGAACTACAGATGATTCGTAAACATTATGTTAAACTGTGAAGACTTGATGCATGTTAATAAGAGTACCAACTCATCCTATAGGCAAACTTGTTGAAAATTTTGTTATCAGAACGATGTCGGCAATTAATTGCTTCTATTTAACCCAGTTTCACACCTCCATTAGAAATACGCGAATAGCTTGGTGCTGCTGGGTGCTTATGTTGCTTAGGATCGTATCTTAGCTATGCCTGAGGTAGGCATGGCACGAAAGTATTTTG
The DNA here is from genome assembly GCA_001587735.2 of Parhyale hawaiensis. Classification (NCBI taxonomy): domain Eukaryota; kingdom Metazoa; phylum Arthropoda; class Malacostraca; order Amphipoda; family Hyalidae; genus Parhyale; species Parhyale hawaiensis. The sequence continues at coordinate 3,832,402 of LQNS02278125.1, read as the reverse complement.
CCTATTCGAAAGATTGATACATTACAGTGAAAATATCTAGCCACTTGAATAAATATATCGCTGCCGTGAATTGTAGCTACTCAGACAGGATGAAAACAGTATCTGGGGACAAATGCAGCTTTGCGTGTTCTTTGAGATTTTAAGGCGTGTTCAATTGGGCGAAAAATTAAGCCTTAAAGGCTTTACTTGTCCGAAACTTTGGACACAGAAGCTTTGGCTTTGTCACTTCGAATCTTGTTACATTTAAGTGGTAGACGCAACGCGATTACGTTGCGCCAGGCGAAGACTCATTTTTACGGAGTGTGATTCAAGTTTTGGAGGTCTCAATGGTAACTGAAACTCAATTAACGAAGTCGGTTGAAGCTAGCGCACCTGCAAGAAATTTCGAACAAAGCAAGCCTCTAAAGACAGCTGTACACGATAGTCTTTTGCCCTGTGTTTTCACTTCACAGCGTTCGAATATTTCGCACTGTCATTGCAAACACGACTGTGAGTCTACCAAAAGTTTCGATAAAATGTTTCCCTTCGTATTATCTGGCTTAGTCCGTGTCACTAGTGCAGTGTCTTGTATCTTTTCAAAACTTTAGCCAATGTCGTCTCCAAAAGCAGTATTCCTTTTTCTTGTTTACACAGACACAGTAACGCTTTCGAACGCGGTGAAGTGAAAACACAGAACAAAAGACTATCGTCTGCAGCGGGCTTAAGTAAGGCTTAATTTTGGTGTACAATCGAACATGCCCTTATACTGTAGGAGAACATAGAGCAGCTCTGGTGGACACAGCGTATCTTCTAAAGCAGAAACACAGCGAGAGGAAATAAATTACACTATGCCCCGTAATTGTCTGGCTGTAAACATGTTTATGTAAAATAGTAACGTCTATACCACATTAACAAAATGGAATTGACCTAAAGAGAAAACGATCGAAAGAATGTATTTCTCCCCGTAGGAAGGTTTTCATATAGTAATACTATTCAACAAACTCGTATATGACAACAAATGTACGACGAACCTTATAGCTTAAGTTACAAATTCATAGTACTACCATGCTACACACCCTACATTCTAATCTAATCTAAACAAAGCTCTGTTACAGCGATAAGTTCGCACATAGGTCTGCTGGGAATTAGCTAACGCATCGTCATATTAACCTAAAGCCTAAGGCCGCGTCTACACGATCCATCTTTCCTAGAAGTTTGTGTTCGCGGAACGATTTTGATTGACAAACACACGCGGCGAGCCTTCGAAGTTTGTGATTTTTGTTGGCCAACAGAGCTGGAAAACTTCAGCACGAACATGCGGGAGCTTATCAAACAAATTCCAACAATTATATTTCGCTCTGTGAATATATGTATATATATGGCTTCAGTATATTATTTAGTAATTAAGGCATAATTTTTTATTTAAATTAACCCACATAGCGAATTTTGTTCATGTTTCATTCGAATTTCTGTACAGCGGGAAGCAATTGGAAACTATTTCCAATTAGTAATAACCGTAGCATATTCGTCAAGTTACGTCTGTTCCCTCCTTTTTCGTTATTAAAAGCTACAATGGAGCAAGACTTGCATGTTGAAGAAAGAAACTGATGTACAAAGTGTGAATTGCAATAGAAACTAGAGCACTCTGAGCGCGCATACCTTCGCCATGTGAGGCAACGGTAGCAAAAAATTCAAATTGGTGCTGAAGCCATAATTTTCTTTGTATAAACTCTAAAATCCAATCATTTGTGCCATTTAATAGTAGTAACAGCTTGTGCAATTTTCTTGATGATCCGTTCACAACTTTTTGAGTTATACTGCTAACAAACGTTATGCCAAACATGAGTCAAACATACAAACGACAAACCAATCTGCACCAAAATTTAATCATTCATATCTTTTAACATTACTAACAACCCCTATGTATTTCATAAAGATCCATTGATTATTTTTTTAGTTATTGCGCTAACAAGCATAAAAATAGAAACAGTGACAAAAGAACGAACGAACAAACGGATCATTACCAAGATTTGGCCATTCACTCTTTGTTATATGCCTAACAACTCATGTTAATTTCATAAAAATCCATCCATCACTTTTTGAGTTATGGCATTGAAAAATGAGGCAGACAAACGAACAAACGGATGGACATATCTTTACCAAAAGATAATCATCTGTTCCTCCTAACCTACCTAACAATCCCTGTAAATTTCGTCCAAATCGGTTTGTATCTTTTTGAGTTATCTTGGTGACAGACAGAGAGATAGAGAGACAAACACGACGAAAACATAACCTCCTTCGCGGAGGTAATTAAAGAAGACCAATAATAAATGAAAAAAAAAATTTGTTCCATCGTCTGCACTTCTTCATGTGAGGGGAAGCCAGCAACTGAATTTTTAGTTATACTTTTCGCCAGTATAAATAAAGTTTTACCCGCCAGTCAGCTTCTACAACTAAAATTAATGTCTGGAAGATAAAGTGAGGGTGGAATATTCTATTAATAGTTATGGAAAGCTGAATTCGCGTAGCGTGACCTTGAAGTGTTCGTGGCTTCCGTTTGATTCGTTGGGACAAGGAAGAGAAGTGTTAGTGTTTTTGTTTGTCGATTCTTGTGTTTGTGATCGGTGAAGTCATGGATTGTGTAGACGCGGCTTAAAAGAAATAGCATTAGGAAAATACAGAAAGAAAAGGTATTACAGAAACGGCCCACGGATGCAGACAGCGGAGCTGCGAAAAAAGGTGACAGTCCCCGCTGTACGATATTTATGTTGTCATTGTCTGCCTGCCAAACGAATGCGTTTTCTTTTTGCATTATTTTTGGTTCGTGATTGCATTCGCGTTCTCTGTTGGGCTTCCTGTTGAGCAGAGGCAGCTCAGAAGAAACGCCAGTACTAGAAGCTGTGTTGCGTATAATCTTGTGTACACCGTTTTCAAAAATGTCTACCATGAAATACAACAGCGCCCCTTCATTCCTCTCACAGTCTATACCGTATGATGGCTGAAAAAAAAAAATACAAAACACACGCGACTCTGAGCGATAAATACTTCCCTATCGCAGGCCTAGTCAAAATACCATCAAGTTCAAATTGCCAGCACACCACAAACTGTTTTAGATTACAGCTCGCTTCGTCTTTAAAGCGCGGTCTTTGTAGACCAGAGTTATTAAAATAATATTTGATATAGGTACTGTATAAATGAAAAGCGATTTAAAACACTGCTTCGTTACTTGGGTAGCGCACAAAATATATAAATAAATATGCATTGTATTTTTATCAGAGATGGACCGGATGTGTGACTGTTACTCTCTTTTCAGTATTCGCGGACTGCGCATACGGATAATTGAAACAAATTATGAGAAAACCTAAATAACAAAAAAGTGTGAAGAGTTTCAGAAGCAGATATTTAAGATTGTAGCTTTCATTGCATGATGCAAACGATAAAATCTACTTTTTGGAGCAAACGAATGCACGGCCAACTACTTTTATAGAAACATAGACAAATAAAACACCAAAAAATTATAAATTAATCAAAATGCGGTGCTGATCCTAGTTGCAGTTCTTGAACTTGATCACTCAGGCTCATATTGCCATATGGTAAATATATATTAATATATATATTTTTAATTATTGCAAATTATTATTATCATCTTGAGTAATTTGACATATAAAAACAGGGTTCATTTTCATGTGAGGACGCTAAGGGCAGGTGCACACTAACGCAAACTTGCACAGCTATGCAATTTCAAATTCGATTTTATTGCCTCGAACAAGACACTTCGGCTTACAGGTTGCTATACCTGTGTATAAAGAATATCTAAAAATATGATTCATTCCTTGCAGTTCGTACGCAATGGCAAGCGACGATGGTCATTGGTCACGTTTTGAGAATACCTCTTACCTTCTCCTAAGTTAGTTTAAAAGTGCCGTAATGTATAGTTTGAGGCTGACATTCATGCGCCTTAATTAAGATACAGTCACAGCAACGTGACTGCCAAACTGAAAATTCTAGTGACTAGGCAACTCATGCGTTAGTGTGCACTCGCCATAACTGAGAATAATTATTATCATTAATACTGCCGACAGTACCTAACAATAGAATTTCGTATTATATTATTTTTTAGTGATACAAAGCATTTGCAGCTGGTTTAAATTATTGTTTTAATTAGATAAATGAAAAATAAAAAAGTGCGGTATACATTTCTGCTCATAAGTCTTTCGCTTTCAGGGCTTCCCGAGAAAAATTATAGAAAATAAATGACTAGCAATAAATTTATAACAGCTGTAAATATGAATTACTCTCCGAACTTGGGAGTTTTACATCCTATTCCAGGCTGCAAAGGCAATCATACGATCGAGTATAAGCCAAATGGTCATGTAGCTACAGTAAATGGGTACGTGGGCTGCCAGGGTAAGTCGCAGATTTTTTGGTAGTGTAAAAAAAAATTCTGCCAATATCTCGTGGATACCATAACTGCAGTTCCAGCGTGTTATGTGAATTAACTGATACAATGTTTACACTGCACGTCCTACAGTAGTTTGAAACGAGCTTTGTAATTGGTCCAATTCAGCTAAAGTTAAAATTTCGAAAATCGATCGTAGGGGAGCCGAGTGCACGCAAAGTCAACGTAAATATGCTTAGAACATCCGCTCTCAGGGTCAACTTATAGATACGTTAACGTAGTCACTTACGTCTAAAATTTCAAGTTAACGCTATAACTGTTCTAAAGATCCGTCCCAAGCTCTGTGTTCAGACGCTGGGCACTGGAGCACTTCATTTGGATGTTGTCTTGTCAAGACTTAGCACGATATTTGGTAATTCATTCAGGCATTTTTTTTTTTTTCATGTAAACATGTTCTTAGAAATGTGCATTAGAAAAATGAGTTAATTAGCCACAGAACACTTTCCAATGTACAGTGACAACGAGTTAGTTAAATTGTCATCATACGAAAGTTTCGTTCAATATGGTCCGTCCAAGAAGCAAAGATCGTAGCGGGAGGACTCACGAGAAACTAGCATCAAAAAGTGACGTCACATCGACGACGAAGCTATGGCTGACCTGCCTATAAAGTATTTTAACAAATTTCGCCAGAAAAATCGTCGTAAATTGCAAATTTTATCCCTGAGGCGCATAGATAAATGAAGAGAATATATACTAATTGAACACTAAAGAAATATCTACTGGAAATTACAATTGAGGTTGGTGGGAACTTTCACAGCACTATCGGCAAAATTTGGGATTGTACGGCAACCTGATTTAACTTTTTTTTTAAATAAAGCCTTATTTACACTTCATATTCAGTTCTCAGTGTTCTTCAGAGAACATTTTTTAGCATATCATCTTATTTTTCTTTACTTAATTCACTCAATTTCCCGCTCCTGACTGGCCAGCTACTTGAGCTGCACCCACACGCAAAACACGGTAAAATGTTGCCGTCAAGTACAGAAAGTTTGAGCAATAACTGTAACTGTAGTTTCTCTCGCGTAAAGAATATGACGCTGCTTATATCTTTAATAATGATTAAGAACCTAACCTACTCAGACGTCAGATCCCTCCATCAAAACTCCGACTTATCGATGTGACGCCTTTCGACTACATGCGGTCACTGTTAAGTTTAATTTTAGCCCCATTGAGTCTTCCCCTTAAACTCTTAGCTTCCTGGGGCCATCAGCTTAACAACTATAACAACAATTTAAAATTCTTCCCAGGTGGCAGGTTTGTTATAGCTGCAACTGTCAAAAAAATCGAGTCCTCTGTGACATGACGGACATAATTATGCTCGATTCATTGTGCCCCTGAGATAACCAACACGCCTTGCCTGCATAAAGAACTTCATCACTGAAGAAAATTACCTTCGTTACTCCCAGCACAAGGAGCTCTGAAGTTCTCAACTGCAAAGTCTCCTCGGAGCAGCGATGTGAAGATGAGCGAGCTCACTGCCGTGTCCAGGACCAAAATGCTTCCTGCTGAAATGTAAAAACTTCGTTGACCTTCAATATCGTCTCGATGATGAAGCAAGGCAAAGGAAACTGTATTTGAATACTGGATATGAGACGCGTAGCTTTATCTCGACTTAATTTCTAGCTTTAGAAATAGTGAACAATTAGCTAGAAATGTAATTCAGTCTGAAGATATATACAGATATATTTCGTTATAGTTTAGATACCTAGTAATTAACGAACCAATAGGCCCATTCCGAGAGAGCAGCTGGGGCTAACGTTTCGGCCCTCTACCACTAGCGCTTCGAGAAGCGTGGGAGTGCTTTAGAGTAGACTGCGTACAAGTTCGATTGACTTGCCCGGAGCTGCTGACAGGAATGTACGTTGACCTTTGAATCGCGTTACAGGTGTTAGAAAAGACTCGATTAGGTTGAACCAACTAACATCATTTTATAAAGTAAGACTTATTTTTTGGAACTGTCACAATTAATTGCCTGAAACATTAACGAACGGGTTAAAGCTAGAAGCCCAGGCTCTAGAGGGGCGGGGGGTGTCTGTGCACATTTCTCTTTCACGGCTCTACCATGTACTTTCCCATTCCATACGATTAGGACATTAAAAAATGTCGGGTAGAACTTTAGCTCCTGGTACATTTTTGAGGGGACATGGGGTCCCAAAACTATCAATTGTGAACCGATTGTTCTGGAACTTGCTCAGAATATGTATTTTTGAAAGAGAAACATATTTTGCTACCATAACTTTTTTTATTTAGGCCTTAGTTTTTGAGATATGGGGTTTATGTATGAATATATATGTGCATTTTGTAAATTTCAAACGAATAGAACTCAATGAGTTTTCATGCAAGAAAAAAAAAATAACAGTTTTGGAATCCTTCAAACATTCCTAACAAAATTACAGAGCCGGATTTTACATTTTTGCCTTCATAATGTTTTTTTTTTTTTTTTTTGTCACAGCTAGATTCTCCATTTGCTATTTCATTGCGATCGCTAACTAAAATATAGGGGAAAACAAATATGGGATTCGGTTTTGAGCTCTACTGTTTTGTTAGGGATGTTTCAAGGATTTCAAAACTGTCATTGTTTTTTTTTTTCAGCATGAAAACTCATTGAGCTCTATAGTTTGAAATTTACAAAATATACGTATGTGTTTTTTTTATATATAGACCCCATTATCTCAAAAACTTAGACCTAAATAAATAAAAGTTGTTGTAGTAAAATGCTTTTCTTGTTTAAAAATACATATTCTGAGCAAGTTTCAGAACAATCGGTTCCCAACTGATGATTTTAGGCCCTACATGACCCCCCCCCTCAAAAATGTACCAGGTGCGAAAGTTCCACCCAACTTTTTTAGGTCCTCATCACATGGAATAGGAAACTACATGGTAGAGCCGTGCAAGAGAAATGTACACAGACACACCCCCCCCCCCCCAAAGCCTGAACCATGAGGCACGTATATGTCTGAAGTAACTGACGGCTTACAATTCAACGGGCAATACCAAAGCTTCTCTCTGAAGTTTCGTTCATGTCAAGCCTCAAAGCTTTAATTACGGAGCCGATCGAACGTGCCATTAATCTTGCTGCCTCATGGCATGTGCCCTAACCAATCACTAGAATGCGTCTCGATGGCGTAAGACCATCACCCGCGGTAGGGGGCAAATTCAACAAAGTCATTTTTGATAAACGAGTTGAGCGCACAGCCCCAATCGCTGAGCCTTAATCCCTCTTCAATAATAACATAGGAAAAAATAGAACGCCCGTGCTCCACACGATCTGCTGCGGTGGTGACAAATTCGCCCCGATGGAGGAAAATTCAACGCCGTCATTTTTTATGGTGAGCTAGGTCTGTTTTTTTTTTTTTTGATGGGTCACATCTAGGTCAACCTACCTAACCGACTACAAAAAATTATGAAGAGTACTCAACTCCTTCGACTACTTATTGGGTGGACAGACAAATATATAAACAAACATACATATATAGGTATCTCACAGTTTCTCGTCCCGTCAACACCTGGTATTATCCAGACAGGGCTCTCCGTCCGCCCTTGTGTACTTTAAATTGAATAAATACAAAGAATCGAGTCAGGATTCGATCCGGGGACCTAGAGATGACCACGCCGCCACTCTAATCACTAAGCCACAAATAGCTATAACCAAAACAAGCACGCAAGATACTTGTGTCGCCTGCTGCATCAGGGCAAAGATATTAAGGCAGAGCCGTACGTGCATGGGGGAGCTCATCCGTGTGCCCTGAACAATTAATAACCTGAAAGATCTCACAGTTTCTCGTCCCGTCAATACCTGGTATTATCCAGACAGGGTGCCCTCCGTCCGCCCTTGTGGTTAAATAGAATAAATACAAAGAATCTAGTCAGGACTCGATATATATATATATACATGGATACTTAAATCTTCAACGAAAACATTATCACCTCGCCCATTTCGTTCGCGGGTGATAACCAGCTACATTACAAATGAGTTACCTCTATAAGCACCATAAGCTGTCTTGAGTGTCTTCCTAGTTGTTTTATGTTATTATATAGTTTTGTTTTTCAGGTGGAATTACGAAACCAGCACGGTTACATTGTTTTGTTGTGCTTAATACTATATTCAGTCTCACTGGACTGCAAAATGGAGTATATATCCTGTGATTGTTCTCGTCTTTACTAAGATAAATAAAAATTTGGGAGCTTTATGTAAGGTACAATCTTGCTATGAACGTTGCAACAGCAGTACCCTGCATGAGGTATAACACCTGTGCCGAGCACATGTAATTGTTATCAATACTAAAAAAAAGAGTTCAAGCCATAGTAAAGTACGCGGCTACAATATATATATATGCTAGGAGAGTTTTCAAAAGTCTTCTGGGTTTTACTGTATGTTTAATATAGGGATGCCCGATTGAGTACGGTGAGTTACATCGTGGTATGGCATAGTATATTCGTCTATATGAGTGCGATTTATACAAAAAGTATGCATGAGATGACACTTGGCGCGTGACCAGTTGATGTGGCGTACTGGGTATACACCATTTCTCCACAGTCCGTCGTTTTAATGGATGAACGCGTCCCTCTGTGAAGATTGAATTTCTGTTTTTGGAGTATCGGTACCTTGTCCTTCCTCGGACACCTTGAAGGAGATTGTGTTGGATAATAGCGTCGTTTTGTGCCTGTGTAAAAATAATATGCGAGTGGTCTTATGTCACGAGGTATTTTAGTTTGTAATTACGTCAAACCTTTAGCTGTGCACTCTGAATGTTGCCGTACGGTGAATATGCATTAACTAATTCATTGCTGTGTCTTAGGAGTGCCTCCTCACCGCTTAATATCCAACTGAGTTGAATGTAAATAGTGTGGGTAGTTGCAAATTTTATGGGATGTCATGTATACAAATAACATAGCTACAGTATGTCTCCTATGCCATTGCATTCTATAGTCTAGAGGCTTCCGTTGTAGCGATGCGGTGTTGTATTCTGGGATTGTGTGACCTACTATAGCATCATCTTAATGATGTCCTTTTGATTATTTGTTTCTAGAACGATTGTTCCCCAAATTTATCAGTGCTTGGTGCCATTAAAAAGCTTTTGCTGTGTGCTTGGACCCTTACA
>LQNS02278125.1:3798378-3810957 GCA_001587735.2 Parhyale hawaiensis | reverse complement strand
CTGATGTCCTCAATTTAATGTCCAAACTGTTTCAAGGATTCCAAAACTGTCATTGCTTTTTTCTATCATGAAAACTCATTGAGTTCTATTCCTTTGAAACTTAGAAAAATGCATATCTACAGCTATATTTATAAGTTACCATTATCTGAAAAAGGAAAGCCTAAATAAAAAAATTTGTAGAAGCAAAATGTGTTTCTTTTTCAAAAATAGATATGCAAATTTCAGAAGAATCGGTCTAAAATTGATCATTTTGCCTCCCCCCATACCCCCCCCTTCACATAATGTACAAGGTGCAAAAGTTCTACCCAACATTTTCTCAATGGCCTCATCATATGGAACAGGAAAATATATGGTAGCTATAACTGTAAAAGAGAAATGTGCAAAAATATCCACATATACATTTTTTTTTTAATTTGTGACTGAAAATCTAGAAATGAATGATATTTGTTTATAAATGGCATCCCGGAGTTGGAGTCTGACTAAAAATGCCAATTCCGACTCCTAGAGCAAGTGAGATTCCGACTCCGACTCCCCCTCAAATCCTCCGACTCCGCAACCCTGCATATAACATAGGCTCTCAGTGTTTGAATATTTTTGTGGTAGACACTACAAAGGATGGGTCCAGTGGAAAAAGAAATTCTGGGTGAATTGGACCAGATATCGTGAAAGATTCGGTTTGGTTATTAATATTAAAAAATGAATAAACACTGAATCTTCATATTTTCTCTGTATATAGGCCCACTACTCCCCTACATAGGCAACATATAACAGAATCTCTAAATGTCTGTACATTTCTGTGGTAAACCTTTCAACATGCTGGTCGGATTCACCCCAAATTTTTTCTGTCAGGTGAATCGTACCGTTCAAAAATGGGGCATAGTGACCAATGTATACATGGTACCAAAAAATCCTTGGTTTCACTGTAAAGATCAACTCTTTTTACCTCTATAACCCAAGATTCATGAAGCTGCTACAACTCCTTCATGTCTGCAACGGAAGTTGAAAAACATCCATATTCGTTTTTGAGGTGTGAAGTTGAAACAAGGTCATTTTTTTGTCTCAAGTTCATTTTTTGTCTACAACAAAAATGTTCAGCTATTTAGAGCTTCTGTTACACATTGCCTATGTAGGGGAGTAATGGGCCTATGTACAGAGAAAATATGAGAATTCAGTATTTATTAATTTTCCTGTGATAATAACTGGACTGATTCACCCGTGCGGTCCATTCGGTCCGAATCACCCGGTCAGACGCTACAACTATAATAGTGAGTTAGCTGGGGGCCGTGGTGATTTTTTGTAATTATTTGCCTTCTTCTCAGTCTGCTGCTAATGAGTCTACCACTAAGTAATTCTCTTTTTTGCAGAGTTTTAATAAAGTTTGCTTAGTAGTATCTTCCTTTATTTTATAGAACTGCTTAGTTACGCTAATTTCAGAATGTCTGGATTTAGCTTTGGAACAGGTGGGTCTTGAGCATTATGATTTTTAACTGTCAGCACCCTGTAATTGCAGCCAAAGTGTTGAGAATGAGGGAAATACAGAAACACATATATAAGTTGAAACTTCAACTTTGGGCCCTAGAACAATAGGGGCATAAGTGACAGGTTTTTCAAAAGTACGGTAGTTTTCTTTGCACTATCGGATAGTACAGATGGAGACCTGTCATTCTGTAAAGTCAGAAAGTCGTAAATCCGAGGAGAAATGGTTGAGACTCGTATGTAAAGTCAATTATTGTATACCTTATTACATTAGTGCATTATCTTTAAGTGGCTCTCCTGTATATTTTAAAAAGTGTTGCTCTAGGGCCCTCAATTACTCATCATGGAGGTATAGCCTAATCTGTTATTTTCTGAATAGTTCATCTTGCTGTCTATATTTTGAGCTTTGAGACATGCCATGTGTCTTTTGTATCCCCTTTGCTTCTCTCTGCTTCTATACTCCTACTGATGTTACTCTCCTTTGACCTTGGTTTTTTCTCTTCTTTTCTTTTCTTCCCTACTTGCTGTTCCCATGCACATTGATCCTGTGTGGAAACACCAACATGTGTGGGTTCCATATTTTTGTTGATAACTATACCTACTGTACCTATGTCCTATCTTTCTTTGTGAGATTGCCTTTATTGTGGAAACTGAGGTTTGCACTGTTCTAAATAATTACCAGTAGCTATAGCTAGTTTATGTTTAGAGATTTGGCAGTAACTATAGGATAAGTGCAACGAAAGATATCAAGTGATTTACAGTCAAGTGGTACAGTCACAGATCAATAACTTTCTAAATAAGACAATTGACCGTCAACCCATAACCACCCCAAGAAGAAAGTTCTTCTTCTCAGTACCTACAATATTTTTTACCTCAGTCTTACAAACTGAAATTAGTTAGAGCTTCTAGCATTGCTCTCAAGATACACAGAGAATCCCATTTTCTGATGCTCTTCTTTCCTTTTCTGTTTGGTCTGGTACTTATAGGTTATTTGTGTCTTTAGCTAATGGCATTATGTATTTCAGGTGGTGCAACTGGAGGGTTTTCTTTTGGTTCCACTGGTGGTGCTGCTGCTGCCACTACTGCTTCTGCTACACCCGGTACTCTGAGCTTTGGGGCACCTACTGCAACAACAAGTGCTGCCACCTTTGGCACTGGAGGGTTCTCTTTCAACTCCGGTGCTGCTCCCTCTGCACAACCCCTAACTCTCACCTCCGCCACCACTGCTCAACAGTCAACTCCAGCATTTTCTTTCAATCCACCCGCTAAGCCTGCTGGTGCGGGTCTCTTGGTGACTCCACAGACTCAACCTGCTGCTACTTCTAGTGGAACATCAATGCTGAGTGGATTGTTGAGCAGTGGTACGTCTGCTGCTGCCACCACGTCTCAGAAGCAGACGCCAAGCCTGGGGGGCTTCAGTTTTGGTGCCGCTACTGCTGGTAATCCCACGACAGCAGCAGCAGCTCCTGCCAACCCTCTGTTTGGTGCCACTGCTTCAGGGGCAGGGATCACCACCTCATCAGCAGCAGCAGCTGCTCCTGCTGCTACTACTGCAGGCGGTCTAGGCTTCAGCTTCACTGGCACAAGTGGTGGTGGAGGTACTCTGACTGCTCCGGCATCAACAACAACATCAACAGGCTTGACACTTACTGCAGCTTTAGGTATGTTCCTTCTATTGGTGATATAACGTAAAACGGGGTGACTTCCGACGCTGGGGGTGACTTGGGACAGAAACAGGTAAAAGGAACTTACTGCAATGACAGGAAAAGTATCAAAAGTTACAAGGAAATTTCTACAATGTAATGAAGGTTGGTATCTTTGTAGTATATCACTAGGCCCACACTCAAACTCAACTAGCATAAACACAGAAAGGAATACGTTTTCTAAACAAAATAAACAATAATATCCCAACGAACAAAACTTATTCTTTTCTGTGTTTATGCTAGTCGAGTGTGAGCCTAGTTATATACTACAAAGATACCAACCTTTCTTACACTGTAGAAGTTTCCTTGTAACTTTTGATACTTTTCCTATCACTGCAGTAACTTCCTTTTTATCTTTTTTTGTCTGAAGTTACCCCCCGGCGTCCGAAGTCACCCGTTTTACGGTATGCAGTATTATACTGTGGTCCAAGCAGCTGGGTATATTATTTGTTGGAGAGGTAACTCCTTCACTCAAGCTTAGCCCATGTAATAAATTTTATAAAGTGAACATGGACTTGCGTGATGTTATTTTCATTATTTCTTACTGTTTAGAAATGATCTTTGTTCTGCTCTTCCTTCCCCTCAGGGAAATTGCTACATATTCTGGCGGATTTTTCCCCTGTCGAAATAAAGATTAGCTTAACGTGAGGACTTTTCTACAGGGCATGTTGCATTTCGCTACAGTTCCTGCTGATACGGTTAGTTTGTGAAGTTAGGTAGGTTTGCTATCCTTGACCTTCTGGTCCATTAGGTGGACCACTGATATTGGTAAGTGACCTAACTCATGGGAAAAATGGGGTCGTGATATATTTGAATTTTACTAAGGCTTTTCAAAACTTAAACCACGGAATTCATATGGAAAAGACGTTCCCTATGGGATACCTTATGTTTTCGGTAGCTTGATGCATTTCTCTCAAATATAGAACTTCAAGTGTAATCGTCAAACTCATTCTCTTCAAAATAGCCGCTACTCCATGCAGTATCACAAGGCATCGTGCTTAATCCTGTACCTTGTCTCATCGTCATCAGTGACGTGGTGTCCAGATGCAACTAGGTATGCCCGCTGTCATTTGCTGATGACACATACGATCAGTGGAAGATTTAGAAAGTATCTCATAATGGTCAGTACAGAATAACGTGAGCTGTAATAAAACGAAATATGAGCTGCTTCGATATGGAAAAACTCTCGACCAGTTTTAGTCCACAATATATACCACTGGTGATTGCCATAAAATTGAAAGAAAGGCAAAGCTAAGAGACTTTGGCACGAGAATGCCAGATGATACTGCAATGAACTAACTTGTGGTTGTCTGTGAGTAACACTCGTATGGTTTTACAACGCGCAGGTACCGGCGGCAACAATAGCAGTTCTACATTCAATGCTCCCTCAAGTCTCTCCAGTTTCCTAGGCACCAGTAACTCCGCTGCTGCTGCAGCTGCCACCACCAGCGCCCCTACTGCAACACCTGCCTTCAGCGGTGGGTGCCTTGCGCTTGCACATTATTTTAAGATTTAGAAGCGACCAACAAAGTTAAAGTGACTTCTTTATATCTATGAAATTTTTACCAGCAAAATTTAGTTCATATCTAATGATAAATAGCTGTAGTGTGCTTGTTTCGATATTTGTTTTATGTATAGCAATTCAATGAACAAAGCAGCAAACCTTTTGGCTAGGAATGCTCTTGCAGAAGATGAAAATCCTGTACACCTCCCACGCGGCGACTTTGAGAGGTAGCTAGCTACTATACGTTATCTGTATGGCAATAGCGGCAGCACTTCTGGCTAGTGTTGCCGAACAATTAAGCCCCCTAACTTCCCTATTTTATGATGCGGCTATGCCCCTGTTGCAGGAGGCAGTGGGAGATCGTGTGGGACACAACCACCTTACTATAGTCGCATCCTTTGTGGGCAGCATTCTCCCGTGTGTGAGACTTGCTCCGTCGAATTGATGATCCACCACCTTCTCGTTCATTGCCATTATATGCCTCTGAACGTTTGCCCATCCTATGTTGTGGGACCCTGCGGTCCCAGGGGGTTTGTGTAGCTTACCTTGGCCATTAGCTATGCCTTTGGGATGTCTGTCTTTCGTGCCCAGTTTACTTCCTTCCCGATTTCTTACTCCTACTTGCTCATGCTTTATTCTGTTCTTTCTCTTCTTTCCCGACTTGCTGTTTTTATGTGCATTGATCCTGTGTAGGAACACCTACGTGCAGGGGTTCCCCGTTTTTATCGACATACTATATGTCCCTTGCTCTTTCCTCTGTGATATCGTTCCGCTCGGAAACGGAGGCTTAAACTTTCTGATTATAACTTGCCTCTGAACGAATGGAACACTTAAGGTATGCCGACTCCCTCTCGGATGTTCTTATCAGTGAGACCGCGCATTTCAGGGTCCACAATACTGCTTTCTTTCCTTCTTAGACATTCTTTCGCTCTTACAAATCTGTCAATAACCCAGGAACGCAAAACCATGCGTTAGTTCTGTGATTTGCTCAAACACTCCCGCCATCTTCATTCTATATCACTTATTGTATGTATATATATATATATATATATATATATTACAGTTTCTCGTCCCGTCAACACCCGGAATTATCCAGACAGGGGGCTCATCCACCCACCCTTGTGTTTTAATAGAATAAATACAAAGCATCGAGCCAGGACTCGATCTGGGGACCTAGAGATTACCACGCCGATACTCTACCAGTAAGCCACAGCAGCTAAAAGCAGTGCAAGCACACGAGGTGCTTGTGCTGCCCGCTGCCTTCTGGCAAACATATTAAGACAGAGCTGTACGTGTATATTGGGGAGCTCATCCGTCTACCCTGAGATCATTGTTGGTCGTCACGGAAGCGGAAATAGCGGGACTATTGCAGTGTGGCTATAATAATGTATGTGTAGTTTTTTGTATTGATA
Source organism: Parhyale hawaiensis (assembly GCA_001587735.2). Classification (NCBI taxonomy): domain Eukaryota; kingdom Metazoa; phylum Arthropoda; class Malacostraca; order Amphipoda; family Hyalidae; genus Parhyale; species Parhyale hawaiensis. The sequence continues at coordinate 3,804,862 of LQNS02278125.1, read as the reverse complement.
TTCTCCTATCTTTTACATTGAAACACACAATCAGTCTATTTTTCGTTAATAGCCTGCAAACTCTTTCTCTTTGTTCTTTTGACTCTTTCTATCCGACCTTCCGACTTTTTCTGTCGGAGCGCTCAACTTTTCTCTTGAAATACACGCTCGTAAGTATAGGTCTGGTTCACTAAACATTGTATTAAACTATGTACGCGTATTTACACAATACAACAACATCGTAACATCATCTGCAGTCGTTTCATGATGGCCTGGATCGCTTTGTTATAATAAACTTAATTGTTATTGCCGTAATTATACTTCAGTTGTAAAAAATTTGCTAATTGAAGCGAGCCTTTCTGTGAAGTACGGAGCATTTACTTATTGAACCTCTGTTACAGTAAGCAAAACTGTTGCTAGAAGGAGTGCAGCAAAAGAACTCAGGTGTATGTGTATTAAAACCTGATGCTTAAAACGTTGAGCTTGTGTAATAGAAAAATAGCTTGTGAATGAAACTAGTAGGACATATATATATTCTTATAGTTTCGTTAAAACGACATCATGCAAAGTCCACCCATGAGAACGACATGCTGAAAAAACTCTGGGTCGTTCCGCTGTCTTCTCGATAGTAAATGCGCGCTTAGATGTTGCCACCCACCACCACCCTAGTTAAGTACAGAAGCCCCTCCAATGAGTTCTTACGCCGAGAACCTTGAAGGTTAGGTAGGCAGGTCTGGTTCTGCTAGTGTTCAAAGTGTTTTAAGATATTGTAGGATTTTACCAGAACCAGACCTGCCCCCCTAACCTACAAGGTTCTCGGAGTAAAAGCTCATTGTTGGTTTGCTGTTCGTTACTTAGCATCAATCTTTGATTGGCCTTTCTTAACGTCATCATTAAAGATTGATGGTAAGTAAGGCTAATCAAAGATTGACGCTAAGTAAGGCCAATCAAAGCCTGACGCTAAGTACAGGGGCAGTTCAATAATCTACCCAAAATTTTGTCAGCCTCACTGCATTTGGGTAGGCTAACAAGAAAAAATTGTCCTACACCCCCATTAATAAATGGAGGCTAAAAGTATTCAACGTAATGACGTTAAAAAATACATGGTGATGCACATGTATCAATCTCTTTTTCACAGGCTTTGGGCTGACTAGTGCCAACGCCAGCAGCGGCACGGCTTCTCTCACAACCGCCACTACGTGAGTTACATGCTTCTTTTTTATTGTTTTTATTTAGCATGGAACTGCAAGCAGAAGTCGGAGGCTGGTACCCACTCACATATCTTGTCCCAAGAGTCGGAGTGAGATAACTGGTGTTGCTCTTGTTGGCAGCTGTTGTTAGGAGTTGTGTTATGCAAGGGCCACACTAGGCATTTACAAAGACAACTTGATGCAAGGATGCGAGACTCGGACGTCATGGACGCCACGGTATTTATGATACCGATTTTTAATATAGATCCAAATGGCTCGCTAGCTGCTCATCCTAGCAACAATTTGGGCGTAGAAATGCATATGTGGCCCCCGCATTAGGATGCGAGCAGTTAAGAGTTTCTACTATTCTGTTGCGCCGCCATGACGCCAGACTTGTGTGTAGGGCGGTACACTGCCGAAAATATCACTGCTCACTTCGTTCGGAGACATCACTTCAGCTATGACCCATGGTTGCAGAGTTTGATGGACCAAGTCGGGTGCCCACTTCTGGGTCCAGCTGCTGTCCAACTCAGACTCCTTAGACCCCAACAGTGTCCCACACTCTCTAGTTTTCTGAGCAAAATGGGATCATTTCCACTCCTGAGTCAAACGGTGTCTGACTCCTTCTGGCCCTGCTGTTTAAGTTCCCCCGTCATATGTTATTGCGAGCAGCGTAATAATAAGGTGTAGGACCTCCACAAACACGCATAAAGCTGCAATTCTGAAGTGCTTTGAGTCGGCAAGATTTTTAACTTATGCTTGATCCATTTTGAACCTCTCTTGCATCAATAGATTCCTGAAATTAGCCAAAGTACGTGGAGGATCTTCTAGGCGCCTAACTTGTCGTTCAAGATGGTCCCATAAATTCTCGAGTGTGGTTCATGTCTGGAGACTAAGCCTGCCATTCTAAGTGCCTTACATAGCCAGAATGGTTTTCATGCCAATGCATGACCGATCTAGCTCGATGTATATGGCAGTTATCGTTCTGGAAGATTGGCAAAGTAGCACTTTGATCCTAGTGCAGATACTATGCAAATGACATAACTTGATCATTTAACAAATCAAAGTAGCCTTCTTGATTCAGTTTGATGGTTATTTCAACCAAAGGGCCTACTTCCGAGTAATTAAAAGAGCCCCAAACACGACAGACCCACCTCATGCATGTAGCGCCCCTTGCACACAGGCTTCATGTGGTCACCGGTGAACACGACGGCGGCATCGTTTACGTGGATACAGAACCGTGATTCATCTGACCAGAAGACACTTCTCAAGTCCTCGACAGTCCTATGTGCGTGTGCTCAGGCCCATTTCAGACGAACGGTTTTGTGGGCTGCTGTTAACATTTGTCACTTACGAGCTACACGACTCCATATGTTCATTGCTTGGAGTTCTCTTCGAAAAGTTCACTCAGAAATAGCTGTAAGAGCCGTCATTAACCCTTCCACTCGAATTAGGCGCGGCAATACGAATTTTCACTACATTTTGTGTAGTAGAACATTCCGTAGTACAGATGTGTATCCAAGAAAGTCACTACGTGTCTTAATATTTCCCGTAGAACCAGTATTCAAGCATGACAAACGGGCGTTTGTCATCGGAGCGCGCTGCGACTATGCTCATGACACGCGCGTTTGTCATCGTAGTGAAGGGCTTAACTTCTGCAACAATTCAATCCTTCATGCAAAACGATTTTGGTGAACAAGTTTGAAATGCGGCGGCGGTCCCTATCAGGTAGCAATTTTTTTTTTTAAACTGATAACCGAGTGATGACTTGAAACAGATATTTATTCTTAGCATTTATGCGTTATCCTCAACTTTGGCTTCTAGGTAGTAACATAGTGGTGAGGTAAATATAGCATTAGAAATCCGTTGCCTTTCATGTACTAGTAAGTATAAATACTATCATGAATCTAGAAATGAATTGTGGTTTCCAGTGGGTGGTGCGGAATAGGGTTTAGCCGTGAATTGGTGGGCGCTGAAGTCCCCCCCCCCCCACTGTCCATGAAACACAGCATCGTGCTGGGTGTTTATTGGTGTAAATGAATGATGGTCCGAAACCTTAGACCATATGGTCTGTTAGAAAAGTGAAATACCTTCTGCGATACAGATATAGGTTTACTGCAAACAAGATAGATACCGACAATATCATTGTGAACGAAGGGACGATGCTGCGAGTTTCATGAAATTCCTCAGCAGGCTGTTATTTATACTTTAAGGTCTTCGTTAATTCTAAACTGCTCAGTTTCATATGTTGAGGGCGTTTTGAGCGATGCTGTTCCTAAGATAAAGCAGAGTTTAGTTAAAGCATTCTAGGTCAGGCATGAGTTTGACTAGGTATAACGCTAGTTGTATGAAACGGGACACCAGTGCCACTTTTGTGGTAGTATGAGCTAAATAGTAATAGCTACTAAGCTAGTACACATGGTATACTCTTCCTTTGTTTCTTGGTTAACCTATATTGAACGCAACGTAACTTTGCTAATCTATGAACTACTTTGTAAAATCTCTTGTAGTTGTTACTTATTACACGGAATAGTAATAATAATTTCTGGTTATGAATTGCAGCACCAGCAGTTGGGGTGGCAGTGGTGCTGGTGGCGGCAGCCTGAGCATACGACAGCTGGAGGAGCGACTCAACAAGTGGCTGCTGGAGGCACGGGAGCAGGAAGAGCGCTTCCTGAAGCAGGCACAGCATGTCAATGCATGGGACAAGGTGTTGCAGCAGGGCCATGCTCAGGTCCACAGTCTCCGCTCAACGCTCGACACCGTGCAGGTGTGTGTTAATCGTGGTGGCGACGGCGGGGTCCGACTCTTCGAATCCGACTCCTCAGCCATGGTGTTGATCATTTCAACCTCTCAGGGAGCATAAAACAGATCACAGGCCCCAACCTAACCTTAGTTGGGTTTGTCCATCCTATGTTATAGGGAGTAGCGCCCCTAGTTGAATGCGTAGGTGGCTAGGCATGTACCTATCAAGACGGAGTCTGGCTTTCTTTTATTAAGTTCAAAAAATTGCAATCTAGATAAGGTAATATCGTCCTTGTTTTTTTAAGACTGAGTTTATACCAGACGTGCCCCCCCCCCCAGTGGGTATTCTGGCGAGCAGAATATCTTGGGGCCCCACGCCCCAGGGTTTCCTTTGCGACTTTTTCCGCCAGGGATGTTGCATCTGGTCGCAGTTCTTGCTCAGGTTAAGTTGTAACTAACGCTACGTAGTACGTAGGTTCTCAGTAGCTACTTCCCCTTCTGTTCCGCTAGGTGGTCCGTCAATCGAGGTGGCCGACTATTGCGCAGAGCTCCTAGCTTCTCCCGTGTGAAGGGCCGCCCAGAAGACGGGACCCGTCCACACGAGTCTTTCTTCTGTCCTTTCTTGTTTTCTGTTTCTTTGGGACGCTTTGCGCCTTGTTTTTCGGCCGAAAGTAGCGTAGCGGCCAAAATTTAAGATACAGAAATCACTGCTGTGAGTTTGTTGTTAACTCCAGACCTTCCGGCAGAAATGCCGAGATGGAAGATTTGATTTTCTGTCCTCGGCGCAATGTGGCTTAGCATCGCTGTGCTAGCAAACGTTTTCCCTACTATTAACCAGCTGGACTGTGGAAATTCCACAGAACAAAAGCAATATTCTTCAATGGTATCTCAGACCCGTATCATCCTAGCTTTCCCTAATACTGAAGGAGCCTGTAGAAATTTTGCCGCGGATACGAGTTGTCTCAGTTTTCGCATTTGTGCCAATCCTAACTGTAGTTCTGGCAGTAAATTGTGACCACGCCTTCGATTTCCTTCTCTCATCTGACTGTTAACACGCCTGGTTTAAAATAAAGTTACTCAGGGGGATATTGTGGCAGATCCTATGCCTGTCAGAATACTCTTGCTCTTCAGGGTTACACTAGCGCCTTACCACGGGGGTTGTAGCAGCTAGCCGCAGTTCCTGCTGATAAAGATAGTATGTCAATTTTGGTTGGGATTCTTTGCATTCCCTTCTGCTCCACGAGGTGGTCCGGCGATGGTGGTGAGTGAACTGTCCTCTGGAGCTCTTGTCTGCTCTTATGTGCGTGTGGGGGGAGGGGCACGGAAGAGGCCCCTCCGCACGAGTGATTTTCCTTCCGTCTTCTTATTACTTCTTGCGCCTCCTTAAGATGCTGTGCTTATTTTTCGGCCAGTAGTAGCACACTGACGCAACGCAAAAACTATATAGGTGAGTTCGCTGTCAGTGTCAGACCTTCCTTCAGAAATGAATATGTACTCTATTTATTCTGATTATTATTACCTCCGCCAAGGAGGTAATGTTTTCGTCGGGTTTGTCTGTCTGTCACCAAGGTAACTCAGAAAGTTATGGACGGATTTTGACAAAATTTACAGGGATTGTTATGTTTGTTAGGAGGAACGGATGATTAACTTTTGGTGAAGATCCTTCCATCCGTTTGTGTGTTTGCCTCATTTTTCTCAATGCCATAACTCAAAAAGTTATGGGCGGATTTTTATGAAATTCACATGAGGTGTTAGGTATATAACGAAGAGTAGATGATCAAATTTTGGTAATGATCCGTTTGTTCGTCATTGTTTTTAATTTTGTGCTTGTGTATGTTTTAGGATTTTCCCTCTTATTTGTATATTAGTAAATCCTTGATTTTTAGACATTTCAGTATATATTCATCGATGTAAAATATTTTTGGTAGCGTTAACTGGCCGAGGGCCTCTCATGAATGAACTGCGCAGACTTGCAGATATGGATGGAAAAAAGAAAGCAAACACAGTGATATTAATATAAGTTTTATTTAAAAACTACACGAAAATGCGTTGTACATTCAAGATCACGACTATCTAAGGATTCTCTATTTGATATCCGTCTATACCCGTACGCTCTAACTATCTCGCAATTTCAATTTTTCTTGAAAATGAAATATCTTAATATCCCTTCCAGGAGAATCTAACTACACGCACTATAATAACCAACAAAACAACCTAAAATTGTCTCGATATCATACGCCCGAAAGGCCACGGTAAAAGGGGAATATGAGGGTAAACATCAGCAAAACAACAATATGTTCATTCTTCTTCAGGACTTGTTATTCGTGACAAACGATCCAACTCTTTGTGGTTCTCTTGCCGTTCAATTCCTCATGGGAGTACAGAAAGTGTGATTTAGACTGTTCACAGAGGGGTAGAATAAGTTGTGTGAATTCGTCGCGCCCTACGGAATCAGTGCAAAAACACAAGTCCCGGTCCTGATGGTATTCACTATAAGATGTTGAAACGCATGCACCATACAGCAGTTCGAGCACTCTTAACAATATTCAACAAAATTTGGACATCACACC
>LQNS02278125.1:3785857-3796168 GCA_001587735.2 Parhyale hawaiensis | reverse complement strand
ATGAGACGTACTTCGCGCCCTGGCGGCGCACGAGCCTGTGGATAACCACGGGAATAATTCGGCGCGATATAGGCATTGTGCCACTGAAGCGCTAGTAAAACCTTTACTACTACTACTACCTACGGAATCAAAGACTCCTAAAGCTCAACTAATCACACGAGAGACTAGAACGTCAGCTCGTCCGCGCCCTGCGAAACCAATGAAGATTCTAAAACTTTGACTAACCACGTAGAATGGGAATATGAACATGTCGCGCCCTGCGGAATCAAAGACTCCTAAAGCTTGACTTCTCTCTGAGGTGTGTGTACGAGACTGGAGCGTTTGTCGTGCCCTGCGGAATCAAAGATTCCTAAAGCTCGACCAGTCACGCAGAAGGGCAGATTGTAAGTGTGTGTGAGAGGAAGGCTTCTTCTCTTGCCGGTGTTCAGGCCCCAGGCCACGCTGCTTCTCCTCCTTGCGCTGAAGAAGCTGCCTTTTTATACTCTCAGGGACCCTCAGACGGCCGCAGCTGATCTGGCCGGCCCTCCCCTTGGCTCCTGCTGCCCTTTGCTCCAGCTTGCCGTAGTGCTTCTCGGCGAAGCCGCTTGCTTGTACCAGCCCTCTATAACAATTGCAAACACATCTAAATTCTAAAAAGCTGTGACCCAGAAATACTACCATTGTAATTAGATTGTTACTTAAATACGAAAAATACGATATTCTAGTACCTAACATTATATCTTCCCTGAGTGTAATAGGTAATCTTCACATTTTTTCACGATACCTCTATAGGAAAATTTAAACAGTATGATTGGAATTGTAGAATGAACTATACTCTGAATCACTCATTGTTGACCCCTTTTATTTATGAACTAATAAAATTCCCAGCGGAACATATACTCTTGCAAAACGAAGCAGCAGCAACAGCAGCGAGATATCACCCGTCCCAAGTTTCAAAAACCAATAATTTATCCCCTTCAATATTATTTCTAACTTGGCCGTAAAATTCCATTAATAACCCCTTGCGAATTTCGACGACAGACAGACTGACAGGCCAGCACGACAAAGTATGAATGCCTCGGTTTATTGGCTTTTTTTATTACAATTCCAGCGTGGTCCTTTTTCCCTAGCTGTCTTACTATTTATAAGTCGCTGTGTACTTTGAAAGACCCCTTAATTATCTACCTTACCTGAATCGAATATGTCTTATGTTTAACGCGAGGCATAGCATCCCTGGCTGTCAGTGTAGCGAGAGGTAAGGATTCGCTGCCTTCCTCTCCGTACTTGACACCTGATCCTGCGCCTACGCTCTCTCCCTTCGTTTCTCCGGCTCTCCGCCTGTTCCTTACTTTAGGCAGAAACTGCGCCCCTATTTTGCTTAGGCATCGCCTTAGTTTACAGTGTCTTAGCCCTCTAAACAAAAAAAAAAAAAAATGTCGCTGTAGAAACGTCTGGCCAAATGTTAATTTAGTGGTTATTCATGCCCTCTCACAATGAATGGACAGTATAAAAATACTTTTTTTACACACTTGTTAGCACAATAACTCAAAAAGCAATGAATGGATCTTTATGAAATTGATAAGGATTGTTAGTAATGTTAAAAGACATAAATGATTACATTTTGTTGCAGATCGGTTCGTTCGTTTGTATGTTTGACTCATGTTTGTTATAACCATAACGCAATAAGTTATGAACGGATCTTCAAGAAAATTGCACTTGCTGTTATTACTATCGAAAGGCACAAATGATCAGATTTTGGAGTTGATACAAAAAATCATGGTTTCAGAGCGAATTTCAATTTTTTGCTACCGTTGCCTCGCTTGGCGGAGGTATGCGCTCTCAGAGTGCTCTAGTTATAATCATTCTGCTGACAGTGCTGTTTTGTATGGAATGATCAAGAGTGTATTTTTGTATTATGGGCAGAGCGACCAAAATAGATTGGAGGCAGAGCTTGACTTCATCAGAGGCCAGCAGAGTGAATTAGAGCAGCTATTGGCTCCGCTGGAAGCTGCTGTCAGCGACACGAGCAGCAGCAGTGTGGGGCCTGGCAGTCTGCAGGGAGACCGTCAGCGTGACAACATGTACCACACAGCTCAGGTGAGGCGCGCTTCTTTACCTTGGACGTACTAACCTTGGAACACCTCAGAGGGCATAGGATGGGCCATTCGCCTATCTTATATTATGGGGAGCAGCGCCTCCAGACGCACCCTGTCGTTACTTGAGCCACTAGCTAGGCCTTCGGGACTTCTGTCTTTCGTGTCTACTTTGCTTCTTTCCGATTTCATGCTCATACTGATCTAACTTCCATCTGGTCTTCCTTTTCTTTCCAGACTTGCTGTCCTCATGCGCGTTGAACCTGTGTGGGACCACCCTCGTGCATGGGTTCCACGTTTGTCTTGACTTATCTCCCTTCCTAATGCTCTCTTAGAACAGCTAGTACTAATTAGGAAGGCTTAGACTATTTACTGGTCATACCATACCTTGGTGCCATGTAAGAGCTGCCGCTCACGGGAAGCGTGACCCTGACTACAATCGATTATTATATTGAGTTATTTAAGCCTCCGTCTCCACAACAATGGCGATCTAACTGAGGAAGAAGTTAAGGATATATAGTATGACGATAGAAATATGGGGAACGCATGTACGAAGGTGTCCCCACTCAGAATCACGGCGCATGGGAACAGCAAGTCAGGAAAGAAGAGGAAGATCAGAATAAAGCATGAACAAGTAGAAGAACGAAGATGGAAGGAAGCAAAGTGAGCTCGAAAGATAGACGTCCCGAAGGCCTAGCTAATGGCTAAGGTAACCTTCATGAGCCGCGCCTTATAACATAGGATGGGTGAACCTAACTAATCTAACCCTATGCCCCCTGAGGGCGACTACAATCGAACACCTCAGGGGCAGCCTGTTCCTTTTTAGCATTTTCAGCATTTAGGTGCTGTCCACAAGTGGGAATCTAGAGCCCAACTGCTAATTCTGATTAATTTCTTCAGGATGCTGTGCCCTTCACGTTGGATACGGCACCCAAATGAGATAAATGAGTTTTCTTTTATTTCTTTGCGCTATTTTATAATTCTTTGCTAATTTAAATAGTGAAAATTCAGACACCTTGTTGCTGACTTTACCGCTGCAGCTTGTTATATTACAAAAAAAAAAACTGCAGTGTTAGCGGAGATTTTAAAAAATTGTTTAGGATATGATAATGTGCATGCCGAAGCCGTGCCGGTGGCAACGTAGTTGAAAAGGTTATGAATAAAGTTTCGAATTCTTTTTGCGTTGTCTTACGCAACGGTCTTAGGTTTAGATAGCAAACACTCTTCCCGAACTGTGCTTGTGACCACAGAGAAGAAGCTGTTTGCCTCTCTGCCTTTTTCGGCCCTCAGTCGGAAAAACTTGAAATAGATTTGGTGCCTCGAGTAAATAAATATTTCATGTGCATAGACTTTCGAACTGTTTTAGTAAATAACTTTGGGATTGGCCCAGTGTTTACGTTTAATTACTGCCCATCGTGTAGTTAAGTGGGTTCTTCCACGCGCTGCCCTCGGGGGCATATTCTGGCGGCCCTTTCCCTGCCACAATATGTTTGGGCATCACGCACGCAAGGGTCCCGAGTGCCTTCTCCGCAGGGGATGTAGTATCTGGCCGCGTTCCTGCTGACGAGGTTAGTTTTGTAAAGTAAGGTAGGTTCTCTATTTTCCTCTTTCTGTCCCGTGAGGTGGGCTGTCGATCGAGCTGGCCGACCTGGTACGCGGGACATCTCTAGTCTCTCTCGTGTGGAAGGACACAAAAGGGGCCGACCACTTGAGTGTCTCCTACTATACTTTGGCGCACGTGGCCACCACGCCTACCCAATATGCGGTATTTGAATACTGCACAACACAAATAGTTTCTCTGTTGAAACGCCCGAGTTGCCGCTACGGAGGTTAGACAAAATATGTAATAATAATCATCTTCCACGCGCGTTCGGAGAGTTGAGCTTTTGAGCATACTATGGGTAAGAGCTTTAGGACTGGCAACCCCCTAACTACACCTTCTCTTTCAGCAATATGCGCTCATGCAGAGCAGTGCAATAGTCCTGTTTTACTGCAAAACTTTTCTATCCTTGGCAGTGCAAATTAAAGTTCTGACTTGCGACTGCCGAAGTCTTTGTTTGTTAAGAAACTGAAACCGAACCTTTACGACATGCAGTCGTCATACCCATTTAAAGATAAGCCTCTCAATGGATGAACACTTTTTTTGTAGCCGATTTTGAGTTCTACAATTTTGTACAAGCAGTGTACATATCATCCTCAATATATGTTCCAAAATGCTGATGATGACCAATAGGGTCCAAACATCCAGATTTAGAGCAAATTTTTAACAGTGTCTTTTACATCAATCGTCTTTGGCTTCACCTTGACATTCAAGTGGTGCCATGTTGTACAACCGAACTTACTTTATAAATGTAGGTAGGTACCATCTTTTGGAGAATATGCACAACTGTCTGCACCCATGACTTGTAACAAAACAGTTCTACTTTTTTTTTTAGCAATATACAATGTATGACCCGAACTTATCATTTAGATGTTGCTCGAGTTACGGCGTATTTCTTTGTTGATCCGTGAATGAACTACATATTGAGCAGCATTTTATCTTATGGCCTAAACACTGACCAGTGTTTATTCAGTTATATACATGTAGTCATTGAACGCTTTTTTTTTTCGCAGAATTTGGATGGCCAATTGCGCCAAATGTCTGAAGATTTGGTGAAGGTGATAGAGCACGTCAATGCAATGAATGGCACGGCTGAGAAGCAGGACTCGCCAGTGAGTCTCGTTGCAAAAATTCTCTCAGCACACATGGATACATTGAAGTGGGTCGACCAGAATGCTCTCACCCTCTCACAAAAAGTAGACGAAGTATCCAAGAATTTTTAGCGTTTAAAACAAAAGAGATTTATTGTCGATAAATTAAAGATTAATGTGTTATGTACCCCAATGTCGTGTCGTCTAAGGATAGAAAAAAGAACAGCCGTATTCAAGGTTTATTTTCATTTTCACAGAAGCATTTTTACATCGTTATTGGGAATAACGTAGAACAAAGAGAGTTTCGGCACCAAAGCAGTTTCATCTATTAACAACTCACCCATTCATTAATTAATCATCCATAGCATTCATTCTCAACTGTCTCTGGAATTATCTTGTTCATGTGCGACGTCCTCAAAAATAAATATGGTATCGGTAAACATTAGAATATCAATTACGAAAGTTGATAGAATTTGGCTCGCTGCTGGAAGTGAAAGTTTTCAAGAATTACGCTGTAAATCAAAGGCTACCAAATAAAGTATGCCAAGTAAGTTTTTCTTTCTCTTTCCATACTTCAAAATCGTCAAAACATTTTGCGTATCAGCTAAAATGTGAAGCACTTAAGCTAGAAGTTAGTGTAAGTAAATCTCTGTACAATATTAGCTTATGTCTTGATTATTACATATAAAAAGATATCTCCACTATCTAAAGAACTCGCCTATACTAACAATGATAAATATCAGCGACTATGGCGCGCCGTATTTCTTCTAACAAGGAGAGGCTATGCGGGGAGGGAAGCACATCAAGCCTAACGTACGAGGGCATTTAATGGCCAGCTCTGTCACACAACCATCACACAAATCACGTCTAGCGTGCTCTACAACTTCTTTTTAAGGCAACTCACGAAATCCTAGAAAAAGGCTTTTTATTAGGATATGATTTTTATTTACTGCTAATGAGCTAGAACGCTAAACAATTATCTTAGTATACATAAATTTCGAAAAAATGTTGACAAATTAGTAAGTGACGAGCCGTCAGCTGGAACAATTTCTGAATTCACTCACAACACTGGGACTAGGATGCAGGAAAACCAATGCAAACGAACTAATGCTTACCTTGTTTGAGCACTAAACGAATGGTAACCCTGACATTGATAGCACAACATGTAGGCAATCTTGACGCAGAGTGCGAAAGACCAACTAGCAATATCCTTCAGTATGCCCTCTTGAATAATTTAATACAACCTAGCTACAAGTGAATTACTTTAAAGGACGAGAGAAATGGACATTTCGTACATGAAGAAATGGCTTTCGTTTTAAAAATCTAGAATCTAATGACTAAAAACGTTTCTCCTCGACGATCTGACTGTGGGCGGTGTGTTGAGCGCTGACGAGAGGCTGCTTCAGGAAGCCGACAACTAAAGCATATCACAAGGCGTACACTCGAGAGCAACCAGCACTCCTTACATCAGAATATCTGTGGGAAAATAAAATGGACTGTAGAGCAGAGTTATCTTTAACGAACTAACAATATTAAGCGAAATCTTCAACACTATTGTACCTGCTGTGAGCGACATGGTGTGCAAGATTGAGTTTTTCTAAGTCACCTTTACAACGCCCCACAACTGGAGTTTACAAAGGGTGCTTGGAAGGCATGTTGCCTGTAATGTTGGTAATCAATCCCTGTCGTTCTCCAGCTGCGGAGAGCAGCATTCTGCATTAATAATTCATGTTGCTGTAACATTAGAAATTGGCGAAATAGGGCAATATGATGTCATATACCCACTCACTACTTCCGTTAATTGAAGAGACAATTTGCATTGTTTACAACATAAAATAACATGAATAGTAAGTTCAAAGAGTAACCAAATATAGCAAACCTGGAACTGATGCGTTGCCTTCAGACGTTTTCTTATTTAAATTTTGCTCAAAAGCTATGAAGGGATCAGCTGGCGGGTTGCTGTTGATCGCATCTTCATTAGTGAGCTTAGTTTGACCTGCATCGATTATTTGCTCAAAATCTCCATTATTTGTAGAGATGACTCGAGTCTGCTCGGATGGTGCGGTCCCCGCGCTGAATGGATCAAAAGAGCCCAAAAGGTCGACGCTGAAACAAATTATAAATATACAATTAATTCGGTTCTTCAGATACAACGAACTACCACAAAAACGTGTCTTCATGGTGTAGCTATCTACCACAGTAAGTCTGTGACGTGCACAAGGGGCAGTGGCCCCGGATATCCAACTTGAGGGGGGCATTCTTAACAGAAATGAACTTTGTTAATTTTTAAATCGGACACTTTGTGTACATAACTTTGCAATTCATTTGTGTTCGCATGCTGAAAGTACCTTTTTTTTTCATACTATCTCTTGGTACTAGCCTGGGGTGTGTCGCAATCAGCATTTCTGGGTTACCGGCGCTACACCGGTGACCCAGGCAGACGCCGTAATGTAGGTCACCGAGCACAAACTTCTATTTTGAATAGAAGAAGCACAAAATTCCTTCAAATACGCAACAAATAAACTCCGTACATCCTGACTAAATTTTAAGTAAAACTTAATTTCAATATCGTTGAGCTTCCTCCGTTTGTCGTTAGCTGACGCTCTTACAACTACTTTACAGGTTGCGGTAACCTGGTTTTGGCGTGATTACGACGCGCTCCTGATGTAAATGTCTTTGGGGGTATACAATCAGGGAGTTGCCCAATAGTAGTAGTAGAAACTTTTACTAGCACTTCAGTGGCACCCTGCCTATATTGCGCCGAACTTTTCCTGTGTTTAGCCACAGGCTCGTGCGCCGCTAGGGCGCGGAATTTGTCTCATGTTACAAAGTAGTAAGGAGAACATTATTATCATTAATAAATTTACATATAGTATATGTAATTCATAGAGAAACGGACAGGGCCGTAGTTGACAATAGCATTTATCGTAATGGGTTTCACAGTTTGTGATAGAGGTTACATCTGGCAAGGTAAGTCTTAAGGACATGTTTATTAAATTGGCCGCGAGGTCCCTCAGAAAGCATTTTTCGGAGGATGGAATCAGCATCCTCGACCATGCACGTCCGGATAGCAAGCCCTCCGCTCTTCGGAGAAAGTGGGACACTCGACCATTAAATGCAAGACAGTGAGAGGTACAACGCAGTCGTCGCAGTAGGGTTGCGGACGCCTCATTTGCAGCTAGTCGTAAGTCTCGTGTGCCCAATACGCAGTCGGCACAGTACGACGTCCATTCGGCGGTCATCACTATTTGACAAGTGCCACTGTCGGACGGTTTCTTTGATTGTTTGTAATTTATTATTTCTCTGCGCCAGCCACTGGAATTGCCATAGCTGGAGCAGGTTTCGTTTAATTAGTGAGTAATAGTCTCGGCAGGGGACTGCACGGTTTGCCGCGGGCAAATCCGACAGAGCCACCTGCCTCGACTCCTCATCGGCGAACTTATTGCCCGCGATGTCAACATGACCAGGCACCCAACAGATGGAGTTGGCCCAGGTACCACCAGGCATTTGTATGCCACTGGCCCAGAACTAAGTCTTAATGTTCAATGTAAAACCAAGAGCAAGGCCAGTGTAGGAGCTTTTAGCCCACAATACAACTTCATTTGACAAAGTATGAGCCGCTGAGCTCAGGCACACTAGATACAAGCTCGACACTTTCACTTCGCAACACTGAACTGTAATAAAACATACAACATGAATCGACAATTTCTAGTGTAAATATTTCGTTCCATACATAGTACAGCTAAGTTATGAGTCCCTCTCTGCACACCCAGCCCGACTTTGCCTATCTACATCTTCGTCACGATATTATGAGACCGTTGATTAAATCCTTTCATACATCAGAACTATCATTCATGCCAAACTGATACATCCTATTTTCGACACAGGGCACATGGCCAATCATTAGCTTCGGCTACGAGGTGAATGGTTCTCTGTATGGGCAACTACAATTTCACAAATACAGGCTTCAACGTTGGTTACGCTTATGAACAGTACTAGCTAATTGAAACGTTTGAGAAATATGCTTGTGCTCCTTACTGGGTTAAGTACAGGCATGGTGAACTCAGTTCATGGATGGTGTGACGGAGGTTGAGTTTAGTAAACGCACCTTTGAGCTTATCAGAAAAAGTGCATATACGTTAGCCATCAACTTCAATTTACCCAACAAGTGCCGCATACCAAGTTCGGGCATTTCTTCAAACTTGGGGAGCATTCTAGTTGAATGAGCTGATGACAATTGCCCAAATAACCAGCACCAATCGGAGCCTGCACACCTATTTTATATACAGATCCTGTGTGAACATTCAATATTTAACCCGCGAGATAAATTTTTACTGAAAGTGTCTGCTACGAATTTACACATGACACGTCCACTGCACGACAAAAATCTCGGGAGTAAAAATATAAAAATACACTGAGCACGCGTCACCGCGGCATTCCATTTGAGTCATTATTATTACGTGATTTGTTTAACCACCATATCCGACAAAGCGATCAGTACAGCGATGCTAACGGTCAAAGAGCCTTCAGTGTATCGTTTGGTCCATTCCAGTCAGAAACGAGAATCTCCGCCATTTATGGGAGAAAGCTGCAGCGAAAGTCTAGTAACATCGATAACAGCTTCAGTATGTAGTCTAAAAAGAGAGATATATACAGTAACATTTATTTCAACCACTACTGACAGATTATGCACTAGTGAAGACTTCTTGCCAGCCACTGTTAGCCAGCTCCAGACACTGGGTGACTAAACAACAACATAGACGTTCCTAGATCCTTCCCAGATCATGCTGGCGGCGCACTCTAGTTATTTTACTTCCAAGACAGAAATCAACAAGAAAAAGCTTCGGCGAAGTTTGCAAGTTTAATATTACATGACCAAGCATCGCAAAGTACTAAGTGACAACTCTGCGTTACCAAACCTTACTCATAAGATCTTGACGATTGACTTGTGTACTTACGTTGTATTCTCCTGATTATTTGAGTTATCGACACCGTTGGTGTGGCCGTTCAAGGATCCTAGCAGGTCCATAGACTGGGTTGAGGTCACATCTGCAGGATCGGTATTACCGTTGGTGTGTTGGTGCACAGTTAGATCCGCAACAGCTGCACTTAGCAGGTCCACTGACGCTTCCGGAGCTTTGACGACAGTCTCTTGTACCGTCTGCTCCAGCGAACTGGCTCCGCTGGTGTCAACAATGTTTCCTAAAGTACCTTGTGACGACACATCACTGGCAGGCTGAGTGCCTGACACATCGCTGTTGGGCTGTGAAGACACATCACTCATGGGCTGCGAGGACACACCACTTGAGGCTTGACAACTTTCACTTTCCGACTCCATAGCCGTAGCAGCAGCGATCATCGAATCGGACATTTTATCTATCATAGAATCTGTAAGGTTGGCTTTTTGCAATACTTCACTAATCGTTTTGTTTTCATCCATGGGCGTTTTTGATTCAGCCTGTAAAAGAGCAACTTATTAGAACAAGAGAGGACACTTGATTACCTCCGCCAAGGAGGTTATGTTTTCGTCGTGTTTGTCTGTCTGTCT
>LQNS02278125.1:3762320-3774517 GCA_001587735.2 Parhyale hawaiensis | reverse complement strand
TGAATTTTCTAATTAACGTGTTACCAGCTCCATGGAGCTTCCGCGTTTCTTTCTCTACATCCTGGTTATCACGAAAATCATCAGTGATTTTATGACCCAGGTAAGAGAAGCTGCTTACGTACTTAAGCTCTACACCATTGAGAACAGAATGTTTATGACCGGGAAGGTTACTTCTCCTAGGCCTAATACACATGCAAACTGTTATTACTGTGTTATATTCAATAAAAATATTATTCGCTTCGCCCTCGCAGATTGCGAGCAGCTTTTGTAGTCCTATAGCACGGGGAGAGGCAAGCACCATGTCGTCAGCATAACTAAGGGCATTTACGGCTTTATTGTTAATATGACAGCCTACTCCTGCTGCATTTAACTTTGTATGGATACAGTGAATGAAAATATTGAACAGAATGGGAGAGAGTAGGCCTCCTTGTCGTATACCATTAATCATGCAAAACGCTGATGATGTCTACGCCCCCATTTTACATAACTTTTCTGCGTTTGATACAAATATTTTAACATTTTTACAATGTAGGGTGGTATTTGTTTCTCCAGCATACACTGAAACAGAGAGTAATGATGCACTCTATCAAATGCTGCCTTAGCGTCTAGAAAACACAGATACATTGGAAAGCCATTGTCGGTGGAATGATTTATAATTGTTTTAGTGCAAAGACAGCCATTTCTGTGCCGTGTTTTGCTTTAAAGCCAAATTGATTATCTGTTGTGTTCATATATATTGCCATCCGTCTCTCAAGAACAAGTTCTACTAACTTTGAACGAGACGTGGCTACGGCTATAGGGCGGTAGTTGCTCTTGTCTGACACACACGTTTTCTTACTTTTTACAATTGGCGATATTATGACCTGCATTAGATTGTCTGGGAGGAAAGATAGAGTCAGGCAGCCAGAGAGAAAGGCAGCAAGTAAGGTTACAAGCTTTGGAGGGCTGTATTTGTAGGTTTCGGCGGGAACGTAGTCTGCACCTGTTGCTTATAATTTTTTGACCGATACAGTACAAAACTTGAAGACCGCAGAGTTATAATATGTACACAATATGTATCACTGATACGGAAGCCTAGTTTGTGAAAAAATGCTCAGCTGGAGAAGTCAGGTACATTAGTTCATACCAATGATTTTAGAATATATTTGTAAATAAAATTTCAAAAGTTTGTTGATAACGATTATAGCAATTTGTGTTGAGAAATAAGAAGCTAGATTCCAAAAAAATTTCTCTTCTGAGAGAGTTTCTTGTTGCCAAATATAATTGTAAACTCCAGTTAAAGTTCTCTACACGTTCGAAAACATGGAACCCGGATGCCCGCTTTTTCAACAAATAATCACAGATTTTGTAAGAACTCACGACTTGACACGCCGCACTTCCAAGGGTATTTTGGCGCTATAGAGTCTATACCATAAATGAACTCCAGCATCATTCCAAATGCGTCTTCTTTTCATTAAGAAATTTATATAGTTGAGTATTTGCTCGGCGCCAACGGGCATCAGTTTAACATTAAAACTGCAGGATATCATTCAACAAAGGTTTTCTAATACTGCCTGAATTTTGCTAATATTACCATTTTCCGGAGCCACGGCAATGAATTCAAAACTGGGTTTGCAACATCATTTCGGAAAGGAAACTGGCAAGAGATTCGATTAGATTATTTTAGCCAAGTGGGAGGGAAAATGTACAGTGGCGGCCAGGCTGCTACCAAGAGCAATTAAAGGTTCCAGAGCAGCAGGAATGACATACCTGCGGGCGCTCCAGTAACTGACGTTCTCTTTAGGGTCCAGCATGCGGGGTGTGGAGGAGCCGAACGCAAACACGATGTTGCTGCGCTCGTTCCGCCGCTTCGTCTCCAGCCGCTGCTCGCGTTCCTGTGCCAATATAAGGGTTCAGATGAGGACGAAAAGAAGCTTTGCTTTCTCTAATGCAAATAGCTGCTTGGAGAACTGCAAGTAAAGATAGAAACGCTTACCGAAATGTCACTGAATTCGTGAATAATTCAAGCTTACAGATGAAGTGAAACTTTATGTATGAAAATTAGTCGAACTGCAGCGATGTAAAGGTTCTTGTGAGCGGAAGAGTTCGTTATACAGTATATAAAAATTTCTTTATTGTTACTCAGTAAGGGGAGCGTAGGTGTTGTCCGACCTATCTTTATTGTCCAATTTCCACAAACAGAATTCCATTGTCGTGTGCAGACCCGACAAAGGAAGAGGTGTTGCCATTTTAGATAGAAATCAGTACCACCAAAAAATGAATACAATTCTGGCTGACACGACAAAGTTCACTATTTACGACCATCATACCGACCCCTTCAAACTCATGCTTAAATTCATCGACAAAATCCATAGATTTTTTAAGAAATTGTTGGACAAAGGCATCATCAACGATTCATCCTACCGCTCTCTTTACAATTCAGGTGCTTCCCCTGGAGTCATGTACGGACTTCCTAAGGTACACAAAACTGGTGCCCCCCTACGACCAATTCTAACTGCATATAAAACACCGTCCTACCCCATTGCAAAATTCCTCGTTTCAATACTTGAACCTTTAACAACCAATCAGTACACCTTGCGGAATTCATATGACTTTCGAGACCGAATCAAAAACCNGTCACAATATGTGACTAGGGAAAAGGAAGTACCTAGTAGGAACACTGAATTATTTAATTGAAGTAGAGGTAAAGGATGAAAGAAATAGAACTATAGGCTCCATCAACACGAGCATCGGTTGGGTCTACTCAAATATGACGACCCGATCGCGAAAATAAAGGAAATTTGGTATATAGTGCCTTAATTGATATCTATTAAGCCCGGTGCAGACGATAGTCTTTTGTCCTGTGTTTTCACTTCACCGCGTTCGAATACTTCGTACTGTCCTTGCAATCGTTTGTTTGTTGCTTCAAATTAAGGAGGGCGCCGGGAACTAGCCCATACAGCCTCCAGTCTAAACTATTTTCTTTTAAATCTGTCACTTTACTTTCACCTGGAAATAAACTCTGGAACGGAATAGACACACTTCCCCAAACCCAAGCCGAGATTGTCCTTGCAATCACAACTGTGTGTCTACCAAAAGTTTCAATAAAATGTTTACCATCGTATTCTCTGGCTTAGCCCGTGTCAGTAGTGCGATATCGTGCGTCTTTTCAAATTTTTGGCGAATTTCGTTTAGCACAGACAGGCAACGCATGCGAACGCGGTAAAGTGAAAACACAGGACAAAAGACTATCGTCTGCAGCGGGCTTTACGGTCCAGAACAAAAAACAGTTAATATTCATATTAGGATAGATAGCCGGCAGTAGAGGGACCTAGAGGCCCATTCCCATAGCATGGGTATGAAGAGTCATTCTGAAGGACATACGGTAAACGGCCGGTCCCTACCTTCACACACACACACACACCCACATCACACACGGCACAACACAGGAATGACACAAAACAAAGGCGCTTACTACATTTTTCTTTACGCTGGCCTCGCGACGCTGCTGTTCGGCCTGTTCGATGTAGCGCCGGCGCTCCTCCACCTGCTGACGACGGTCCTGGTCTCTGGTACGCAGCTCCTGAAGCCTCTGCCGCCGCTGAGCCTCCTGCTGCTCGCGAAAGCGCTGGGCAGCAGCGGCCTGCGTAGACACCAAAACAAGCGTGCCATCATTTGTTGACGGGACAACATTAGCCACAGTAATAGACATCCCATTTACCTGCCAGTCTAATTACGAGTTTTATTTCTCTATGTCCTCTGTGAGTGTTGGACACGCTGCCGCGCCTCCTAAGGAGTGCACACAGCAAACACAGAAAATTTTTGCCACCGTACCTAATACACGCAAAATTTCCCCCCATATGCTCGCACATGTTCATTTGGACATAACCTTTAGCGTGCGGCAGGGACAACAGTCACGTACCTAGCGGAGCACACACTAATCTTCCTGTATTGTGGCTTGACCAAAGAAGCTCAAACAAGCCAGGGAAATAATTCCAATAGACACTATTACCACCGCCAAGAAAGTAATGAACGCTTTTGTCGGGGTCTGTTGGCAACATAATACAAAAAGGACAGATCTTTAAAAATTTTACAGGAAATGTTGCGAATGTCATGAGGAAAAAAATTATTATCAAATTTTGTTGATATCACTCCGTTTGTGAGTCTATCATTCTGTCTTGTGGCAGTGCGCTCTTCGGTGGAGATCTCGGAGGGCAATGCTAGTTGTATATACAAGGCGCTTTTTGTTTGTTGTGCGAACAAATTTCAACCCTAGGTAGAAAACCTCCAAATAAATCGATGTTCATGAATGATAAAATGCCGAAAACTGCTTAGTTTTGAGTTATAATGACCTGAAGAAATTTAAAGCTTAAAGTAAGATACTACGTACGCGCCAATGTTAGCATTAATTTCGATAGTTCAACACATTTCCGACCCAACCAAAGCAGTTTACATCACTTTTACAATAAAGACTGCAAGTACTTTTTGTTTAGGAAGGATATCTGCAGTTTCAACACTTAGCATTCGACGTAATCACACAACTGTATTGCGTACACTACGTCGTCAGACTTCACACCAGTGTCGTTAAAAAAAAATGCAAGGGCTGCTGCCACCAGATTTTGGACCTCGAGTACAATTTTCAGAGTGGTTTACGTACCAGCAAATAAGGGATCCCAACTTCTCCAAGTTGATTCACTCGCGATGCTGTTTTAACATTTACAATAATCATCATTGGGCTCACGCTTAATGATCCTCATATTATTCACCCAAATAATCATCAACGTCGATTCAGTGTAAACGCGTAGGCACTATGGTCGAAAACGTGCTGAGCTATCAAATTTAGCGCTAACGTTGGCGCGCACGTAGTATCCTACTTGGAAGCTATAAATTTCTTCAAGTCATTATCACTCAAAAACTAAAGAGTTTTGGGCATTTTATCATTCATGAATGTCGATTCATTTTGAGTTTTTCTACCTATGGTTGAAATTTGTCCGCGCAAAGAAGAAACACCCTGCATATATCTATAAATTTATATATATATATATACATAAACTATTTCTGGAAACACTAAAGTGTTATTTAGCTGCCACAGGATGCCTACCTATCATACAGAAACGGAACAAAGAAATACTGCATGTAGAGTGGAAAAGTTTCCTACCTACTTCTATTGCATTCTATAAATGAAACTACAGGCCGGAAGAAATATTATTACTATATATACAACTGTGGTCGAATGAAAAATGTATCGCAATCATTGTCGTTGCTCTGGGTAATAAGTAAACACAAGGAGCTAAAGGGGTTAATGCTACAGACTTTGCAGAAAAAAAACAACAGTAAATATCTAGCGTATAAGCAGTTCAGTCGTTTCGTGAGAAACGTAGCTAGTTCTGTGTTTAGTAACTACCTACAACTAGTTAGTTCTTTTGAGGTGCAATGCGTCCATAGAGTCAAAAAATTTGGACTCTATGAACAAATTTTTCTGTGTCGAGGAGAAGCCACATTTCATACAAAGCATGCATATACGCCGTTCAAGAAACTCAGAAGAGTTACTACGACTGACATAAAGGCCACAACTATGGTTAGCACAACGTCGTCAGACTACAACACGAGTGGGTTAGAATTGGATCACTCGGAGAGAAGATCCCATTTGTCTTTGGTATTCAACAGTAACGTGCACGTTTGAAAATACCTATAATTTACAGTCTATTGGCACATTATTAGTGTAGCGAGTACGCCCAACCATGGCTAGAGCTAAGATGAAAATTGGCGGGCAAATGGCACGAAAGCGGAGTAACCTGAAAAAGAATCCTAATTTCCTCGCAAAGTTACAAGATAACCGAATTTTTCAAACTTGTCCTCGGACAATTAGAGAGGTGTAGCTGTAGTATGTAGGGGGCAACGTACAACCCACACACACGAGTATTCCCATACTAAGTCAGTCGATCAAAGAGCAGAGAACACACTAGACAGTCGAACAGAGCAAAACAACAACAATATAAAAATAGAAGGTGGCAATGTGGGCAAAAAAGAAAGATGTTCTGATGGCCTCGGAAGGGCTGAAGGGCGCGACTGCCAATAGTACTGGATAGGCGAACCCAACTATGTACTCTACCCTTATATTCAAAGGCCATCATGGACTTTCGAGGGGAATTTGCAGACAATTATCTTTGCATGCGCAAATACTGGGGACGCCGCAATGCCACAAACTTATCAATGCGCTGGAATTACTGGAGAAAATAGAAACATTTGCTAGCGTGCACTGCACCATCAGCAGAAGAATCTTCTCATAACCGCGGTACCCAATTCTGTGCAAATTTTTAGGGCGACAAAACATCGAGCAAAGGAAAACGCAAGCGAATGTCTCAGTAGGAATGTTAGTTAACTCTTGACAGTAATAGAACACACACGCGTAAACCTTGTATGTGCCACTGCAATGTGCACGCTAACGCTCAGTACCTGCTCAGACCAGTCTCTTGCCTGTTAGGAGAGATGCAAGTTTCGTTAGATGCTGACAGAACGAAGCGCACGGGCTTACTTTTAACGATATTTGATGAAGGCAATGTATTCAAATTACGGACCATCAGACACGCCTAATGCCGATGTCACACGTCGGTCAAAAAAAGAACGAGTGTCGTCATGTGCCCATTTAAATAGCATACACTTGCAAGGAATTTTTAGTGTTAAATACCTCCAGATGTAATACGGTAAACGTTTTTTAGACACTTTCTTGGAAATCTTAAAGCTGAGTTTACAAGAGTTCAACATACCGTTCGGACGGAAAAAATGATTCGTTCTTTTGACTAGCGTGTGGCATCGGCAGAACAGAGCTGTACTTAGCAAAGAGAGAGAGAGAGAGAAAATCTACGCATTACTATCGGTACCAAACAGAAAGGCGCTAATGCAATGTAGGGTTGTAGATATACAGAGCTCATGAAAGCTCTAGTGTATAGAAGGCATATACAACTGAGTCGGGAGAATCAATGCGTCCAGCGAGAACTACGTAACTTCAGGCGAACTCCCCGCTAGACGAAAAACACGTGATATTGCAAATAAGAACATAAAAAGGAAATAGAAATGTGATATGTATAAAATAACTCGTGAAGCTCTAAGCCCTTTACCGATCAGAGGGATCTCAGATAATTAATTCGAACGGGTGAAGAGCTAAGAGAAAAAAATTCCAAGCGTGGCAGTGTATGTGTACTCCGTCCATCTGATGGACATTTTCATTGTAAATTTATATGGAAACAAGTAAATACCAAGAACGGAAGGTACCAAAAGACTTGCATTAGGTACCTCCCAAAGTGAGCTACCTGAAGCGAGTTACTTACATGTTCTTTGAGTTCCTCGAGTTTTTGTTGTCTCTCTTGTTGTTGTCTTTCTCTGAGCATACGGAGCCTCTCTTCTCTGTCCCTGTGGGACACGTTGGAGAGCCGCTCAGCCCCTGCGGGTGTGCAACAATTGCCTTATGATATGCAGAATACAAGATTCTCCTTAAGAAAAACTATAGAAAGAATACACGTGCTGCAACTCTACCAATATTGTTTACTTGCCCAAAACGTTATGAAGATCAACATCAATCGCACTGTGGACCGAACGGAAACCTTTAACGGTTCTCACTAAGGCCCGTCTGGATGAAGTTATTATCAGCATCCGTAAATTCACGCCTGACTTTTCTTTCCCTGCTTCTAAAGAGCAAAGTCTCGTGTCTTGGTTTAGATCTAAGACGCTTGCAGTTCTCAGCCGCTGTGCGTGGAATTGAATCAACTATAGTGGTCATGCATATAACAATATAACAAAAAATGTGATGGCTATTGAATTTCGTATTGCAATGTGTACGTCGGCAAAAAACTGACAAACCAGCACCGGACAGAACTGATTTCTGAAATAGACTATGTGGCATTGCGACTAGCGGGAATTCCTGAAAACCGGTAAATCTGTGACTGCATAAGTTCATTATGTTTGGGCCCATAAACAAGAGAAGAAAGAGTTGGGCGTGGCGAGCACTAGACGCACGATCGTAGCATGAAAAAATGTAACAGGGAGCGGGTCCAAGAACGGCAACGAGAACCTCAGGTGTGGGAGTATGGAAATAAATTAGAGGTTCGTACTTCGTGTGACATACAAGCATTCTGACATCACTGGCAATTGGGTAATGCGGGCACCAAAGTGTAATATTTCGGACGGCTGCGGGGTCCGATGCACCAAGTCCGACTCCGAGGACCCCAGAAGCTCCGATTCAGTCCTTAGCATCAGAAGAGTGACTGTAGACAGGGTAAGCCAGTATAAATTTCTAGGACTTGATGAACGATTGTCTTTTTCCCAACATATGGGCAGCACTAGGTCAAAATTATCTAAATGTCTTGGAGAAATATATAACCTAAGTAGGTTTGTACCGCATCATGTCCTGCGGAAACTATACTTTTCTCTCGTGTATCCCCATCTGCTGTACAGTAGAACCCTATGGGGCGGAGCTAGTACGGTTGGCTTCAGTGCTTTAGTTAGGCTGCAGAACAGGTGCGTGCGTCTCTTAGCTGCAGGTTGCGCCCATGACACAGATGAAGCTTATCGGCATTGCCGTGTGTTGCGCCTGCAGCAGTTATACGAGTATTGCACTGCAATAAAATTCTACGAATATTACTGATTAAATCGTAATCAATTTTCAATGAAGCCTACAATGAACTAACAATAGCGCGCCATCATAATACCAGGCTTCGAACTGAAGGCAGCTTAATTAGGCCGTTCCATCAGAGGGCCGTGTGCCAAACCTCGCTCTTTTTCAATTCTGTAAAATCTGGAGCGGATTGCCAGTTACCGTTAAGCGCTCTACTTCTCTCCAAACGTTCCAAATAAAACTTTAACAATATCTTGGGACTGTCCAGAGCAATTAGTAAGAATGCGAATTATTTTGTTAGTTATTATGTTAGTGTTTAGAGTTAGTCATGTGCGTATCTCAAAGGCTACCTGTTAGCCGAGCTCTGTATTTCCCAGTTGCTCGCATAGAGGACATTGTTCATTGATGCATTTTTTTTATTTGCCTCATCATTATTCGTTAGTTCTTTCTTATTGTTGACCAGTGGCTGCTGCAAACACGATATTTGAATCTTCCTTGTTGCCCAGTTAGTTCTTAGAACTATCTAGGGACTTGAATCAGCGAACTATTATTGTCTAAAAATCAGGCTATAGTTCCTCATCCTTGTGTTACGAATATTTTATAAGATCATTGAATTCAATAAAATTATTATTATTATCGAGGGGATTTATTATTATTATTTCCTACAAAATGGGTCCATTTTACGCAACTCCTACATTTGTCCCTCACAAACATGCTCGGCTCCCACCGACTCAAACCCTGCAACCCTAATAACTGGGTCCATCACAATGAAATGTTGGGCATAACCCAATTATTTTCAAAGTATAAATTACTGAGAAAAATATACTGATAAAAGAGCGCTTCTGTTCGGGGGAAAAAGCATCAGCCTTATATTGATTACAAAAACATGGCGTGAGAGAACAAAATAAAATATAAGATATTGTAATAGGTAATTGATATGCCCGTGCCCAAACAATGCAGATAAAGAGTCGTAGAGAGCGAAATCAAGAGTGGAGAATTAACGCGTTTTATAATAAAAGTCAGTTATTTCAGCCATTATAGCAAGATTCGTTTAGCATAACAGCAGTATTACTTCCCACGGTCTGCTCCCTATAGAAAGCAAGTCATTTACGATGAAGTGTAAAGTGTGAGGAAGCAGAGCACCTCCTCCCCCCCTCGTAACAAGAGCTGAGAGCCCAGGCTCGCATTACCCAGCTGTAGACAATGGCCGCAGGCCGGCACGCGAGTGGTGCTGCTTAAGGCGCTTTCAATCTTAATTCCAGGGAGCTAAAGAGAAGGAAATAAGGCGGTGCCGAGAGTGCTGATAATAGCTGGTAATGAAGAGTTACACGGTAGCGCACTCGCCGGCCCAGCACATGGGCTACTAGCGGGGTTGTGGAGCGTCGGGAGTCCGTGGGTGTCCGACAGTCGGAAGTTGTTGACACTAGACAGTCTCAGGAGTCGGAGTCAGACTTGATCCACGCGACTCCACAACCCTGGCTACTATACGGCCTCATTCCTGTGCTTGGGGTACTCAATGGGAGTGTCACACGTGCTCTTATGCCGAGGTGCGAATTTTTTTCCTGAACCTTTCAACAAGCACAGTCTCAAGGCAGCCAATGGCGTGGCAGGTCACAGGCCGCCGTGGGAGGGGCGAAGAGTGATGGTTTGCGATACTGTTGCACTCAGAAGCGTACCTTGAAAAACTATGACAATTTACAATTTTCGTGCCGTGAAGTTTATTCTCATAATTAATAGGCATCAATTACGGCAGGTGATGTACTTGAACTTCGTTTAAATGTGAGAATTGCTCTTGTGTTAGCAGTTTATATTGAGTCTGTGTATTTTATGTACATATTACAGGGAGTAAATGTCACCAAGCATTGCGCGCAATGCCTAGCCAATATGTGAATTGAATCACTCCTACATTAAATGAATATGTTTGTGTTAAGCTATGTTGGACTAGGCCAGGTTCTATTAGTTCAATGGAGAGTAATGTCAAAGAGATGCGTGCATAACCATAAAAGTTTACAACGTTTACTTTCAGATGTATTACATAGGTTATGTTCTCAGTTCTGCATTCTCTAACATGACATAACTCAGCCTAGCCGTACCTGATCCAACCTAGGCTAACGCAATCCTTGCTGAACCCTAATTACCAAATTAGATAACCTAAACATATCTGACAAATTAACCCTTTTCTAAAACTGCTGATCCATCGCACTTATTGCCGAAGCAGTAAGCTGGGTTCGGCTTGTTCATTGCGACATACACACACATAGTATGCAGACACTAGTCAGTTAATATAGGAAATTGGTGGCACATTACGCTTACGACAAATTATGTTGAAAAAACTAATGTCTAGGCACTGTACGTTCAAATCAATCACAAAAAGCGTTCTATATGTTCTCATACCCTTGACGATGCACTAACATTGTACTCGCACTATTCAGATGTACTATAAAGAAAATAGTAATGATTTCGATGTATGATGAGCGCCTTGCGACTTGACTTAAAGCGCATTCGATTAAGACATAAACTCAATATGCTCAGCTCAAATCAAGCGAGACTGTATACATATGGGCGTGTTCGATTTGGGACCTAAAAGTCGAGCTAAGCACACTTGACTTAACTTGTCCGGACTGTTGACAGGAACCTTAGTTTCGTCATTTTGAATAGTGTTGTAAGAGTTAGAAGCGACCAGCTCAAGTTGAACCGGCTGAAATCTCTATTATACGAAGTAATATGAGTTTTTATAAGGCTCACAGGTCATAAATTTTGACTCATCGAAAGAAACTTGCATAAACGGGCGAATTCGGGACACCTGTTGGCAGTTTTGGACAAGTTAAGTCAATTAGGTTTGCCTTAGATCGACTTTCAGGTCCCAATCGAACACGCCCTAACATACCTTTATTGATGTCCATTGATTATCAATGGACGTACTTGAACTTAGTTTTAGAATTGAAATGCGTGTGAAAAGTGCAAGCGTATTTTATACACTGGTTTGTATGTATATGATGCGTACGAGCATAGTGTCTCTATCCATTGTTCAGTTAAGACTGTAGATTGTCAACAAATTATCACTCGCGGAAAAAGTAGGTTAGAGAAAAAGTGCTGTTTTTTCGGCCCTTAACAATGGGCTTACACTTACTTTATACCTATAGACTATTACGAAGTAAATAATTTGAAGGTCGCACTACGACTCACGACCAAATATTTAAAATGACGTAACTACTAGGCAATCCAGCGTAGATCATTTAGCTATCATTTTTGGTAGCTTCTAACACCAACACGATTCAAAACGACGAAGCTAAAGTTCCTGTCAATAGTTCCTGACAAATTACGTCAAGTGGGAGTGGTTTAGCTCGACTATTAGGTCTCAAATCGAACACGCCCTTAGTCCCGTTTGATGTAAGCTTAGGACATTGAGTTTATGTCCTGATCGAACGCGCTTTAAGTTAAGTTGCAGGGCGCTCATCATACATCGAAACCACTTCTTTATAGTACAATTGGAATGCCATGGCATCCGGGGAGACTATTTACGATGGATCAGGGCATGGCTTACGGGTCGGCAGCAGCGAGTAAAACTTGAAGGAGAGACGAGTGCCTGGACGCAAGTTACATCAGG
>LQNS02278125.1:3729092-3741765 GCA_001587735.2 Parhyale hawaiensis | reverse complement strand
AAAATGGAGCAGCCAGCTCAGTAGCTTTGTTAAGAATGTTTCAAGGATTCCAAAACTGTCATTGTTTTTATTGTAGCATGAAAACTCATTGAGTTCTATTCCTTTGAAATTTAGAAAATATGCATACGTAGATCTTTATACTGTATATACTTCCATTATCTCAAAAGCTAAGGCCTAAATGAAAGAAATTGTAAGAGTAAAATGTGTTTCTTTTTCAAAAATACATACACTATGTAAATTTCAGAACAATCGGTAGAAAATTGAGTATTTTGCCCCCCCCCTCACATAAAGTACCAGGCGCAAAAGTTTTACCAAAATTTGTTCAATGTCCTCATATCCTCACCTTATTTGTATTTGTTCAATGTCCTCATATCCTCACCTTATTTGTATTTGTTTAATGTCCTCATGTCCTCACTTTAATATCCCAAATGATGCAAAATGTCATTGTACAGTATATTTACAATACACCTAGCATCTTCAACTTGAAACACATATGTTTAAACTAGCAAAAATTATTTGGACATGTTTTATGTTTACATCAATTATCTACTAGTTGGACCTAGGAGTCGGAGTCGGAAAATCTTGACCAGGAGTCGGAGTCGGAAATTCTGGAGGGCCTGGAGTCGGAGTCGGACCTTGAACTCTCCGACTCCGCAACCCTGGTTTATAGACACTTTCTTGGAAATCTTAAAGCTGTGTTTACAAGAGTTCAACATAGCGTTCGGACGAAAAAAATGATTCGTTCTTTTGACTAGCGTGTGGCATCGGCATAACAGAGCTGTACGTCGCAAAGAGAGAGAGAAAATCTACGCATTACGATCGGTACCAAATAGAAAGGCACTAATGCAATGTAGAGTTGTAGATTTACAGAGCTCATGAAAGCTCTAGTGTATAGAAGGCATATACAACAGAGTCGGGAGAATCAATGCGTCAAGCTAGAACTACATAACTCTAGGCGAACTCCCCGCTAGACGAAAAACACGTGATATTGGAAATAAGGACATAAAAAGGAAACAGAAATGTGATACTGTGTGTATAAAATAACTCGTGAAGCTCTAAGCCCTTTACCGATTAGAGGGATCTCAGATAATTAATTCGAACGGGTCAAGAGCTAAGAAAAGAAAAAAAATTCCAAGCGTGGCAGTGTATGTGTACTCCGTCCTTCTGATGAACATTTCATTGTAAATTTATATGGAAACAAGTAAATACCAAGAACGGTAGGTACCAAAAGACTTGTATTAGGTAGCTTCCTCCCAAAGTGAGCTACCTGAAGCGAGTTACTTACATGTTCTTTAAGTTCCTCGAGTTTTTGTTGTCTCTCTTGTTGTTGTCTTTCTCTGAGCATCCGGAGCCTCTCTTCTCTGTCCCTGTGGGACACGTTGGAGAGCCGCTCAGCTCCTGTGGGTGTGCAACAATTGCCTTATGATACGCAGAATATAAGATGCTCATTAAGAAAAACCATAGAAAGAATACATGTGCTGCAACTCTGCCAATATTGTTTACTTGCCCAAAACGTTATGAAGATCTACATCAATCGCACTGTGCATCGAACGGAAACCTTTAACGGTTCTCACTAATGCCCGTCTAGACGAAGTTATTATCAACATCCGTAAATTCACGCCTGACTTTTCTTTCCCTGCTTCTAAAGAGCAAAGTCTCGTCTTGGTTTAGATCTAAGACGCTTGCAGTTCTCAGCCGCTGTGCGTGGAATTGAATCAACTACAGTGGTCATGCATATAACAATAGAACAAAAAATATGATGGCCATTGAATTTCGTATTGCAATGTGTAGGTCTGCAATAAAACTGATAAACCAGCACCGGACAGAACTGATTTCTTACATAGACTATGTGGCATTGCGACTAGCGGAAATTCCTGAAAACCGGTAAATCTGTGACTGCATAAGTTCATTATGTTTGGGCCCATAAACAAAAGAAGAAAGAGTTGGGCGTGGCGAGCACTACACGCACGATCGTAGCATGAAAAAATGTAACAGGCGGCGGGTCCAAGAACGGCAACGAGAACCTCAGGTGAGGGAGTATTGAAATAAATTCGAAGTTCGTACTTCGTGTGACATACAAACATTCTCACATCACTGGCATTTCGGTAATGTCGGCACCAAAGTGTAATATTTCGCACGGCTGCGGGGTCCGATGCACCAAGTTCGACTCCGAGGACCCCAGAAGCTCCGATTCAGTCTTTAGCATCAGAAGAGTGACTGTAGACAAGGTAAGCCAGTATAAATTTCTAGGACTAGAACTTGATGAACGATTGTCTTTTTCCCAACATATGGGCAGCACTAGGTCAAAATTATCTAAATGTCTTGGAGTAATATATAACCTAAGTAGGTTTGTACCACGTAATGTTCTGCGGAGACTATACTTTTCTCTCGTGTATCCCCATCGGAATAACACTATGGGGCGGAGCTAGTAGGGTTGGCTTCAATTCTTTAGTTAGGCTGCAGAACAGGTGCGTGCGGCTCCTAGCTGGAGGTTGCGCCCATAGCACAGATGAAGCTTATCGGCATTGCCGTGTGCTGCAACAAATATACGAGTATTGCACACTGCAATTAAATTCTACGAATATTACAGTTTTAATCGTAATCAATATTTCAATGAAGCCTACAATGAACTAGCAATAACGCACCATCATAATACCAGGCTTCGAACTGAAGGCAGTTTAATTATTCCAAACCTCGTTCTTTTTCAATTCTGTAAAAATCTGGAACGGATTGCCAATTATCGTTAAGCGCTCTACTTCTCTCCAAACGTTCAAAATAAAACTTTAGCAATATCTTGGGACTGTCCAGAGCAATTAGCAAAAAAATGCAAATTATTCTGTTAGTGTTTAGAGTGGGTCATGTGCGTATCTCAAAGGCTACCTGTTAGCCGAGCAATGTATGTCCCAGATGTCGGCATAGAGGACATTGTTCATTGATGCATTTTTTTATTTGCCTCGTCAGTATTCATTAGTTCTTTCTTATTGTTGACCAGTGGCTGCCACATACACGATATTAGAATCTTTCTTGTTGCCCAGTTAGTTCTTAGAACTATCTAGGGCCTTGAATCAGCGAACTATTTTCGTCTAAAAATCAGGCTATAGTTCCTCATCCTTGTGTTACGAATATTTTATAAGATCGTTGAATTCAATAAAATTATTATTATTATTATCGAGGGGATTAATTATTATTTCCTACAATATGGGCCCATTTCACGCAACTCCTACATTTGTCCCTCACAAGCATGCTCGGCTCCCACCGACTCAAACCCTGCAACCCTAATAACTGGGTCCATTACAATGAAATGTTGGGCGTAACCAAATTATTTTCAAAGTACAATTACTGAGAAAATATACTGATGAAAGAGCGCTTCTGTTCGGGAGAAAAAGCATCAGCCTTATATTGATTAAAAAACATGGCGTGACAGAACAAAATAAAATATGAGATATTGTAATAGGTAATTGATATGCCCGTGCCCAAACAATACAGATAAAGAGTCGTAGAGAGCGAAATTAAGAGTGGAGAATTAACGCGTTTTATACTAAAAGTCAGTTATTTCAGCCACCATAGCAAGATTCGCTTAGCATAACGACAGGGGTATTACTTCCCACGGTCTTTTCCCTATAGAAAGCAAGTCACTTAAGATGAAGTGCAAAGTATGAGGAAGCAGAGCACCTCTCCCCCGCCTCGTAACAAGAGCCGAAAGCCCAGGCTCGCATTACCCAGCTGTAGACAATGGCCGCTGGCTGGGACGCGAGTGCTGCTGCTTAAGGCGCTTTCAATCTTAATTCCAGGGAGCTAAAGAGAAGGAAATAAGGCGGTGCCGAGAGTGCTGATAATAGCTGGTAATGAAGAGTTACATGGTAGCGCACTCGCCGGCCCAGCACGTGGGCTACTAGCGGGGTTGTGGAGTGTCGGGAGTCCGTGGGTGTCCGACAGTCGGAAGTTGTTAACACTCGACAGTCTCAGGAGTCGGAGTCAGACTTGATCCATGCGACTCCACAACCCTGGCTACTATACGGCCTCATTCCTGTGCTTGGAGTACTCAATGGGAGTGTCACACGTGCTCTCATGCCGGGGTGCGAATTTTTTTCCTGAACCTTTCAGCAAGCACAGTCTCAAGGCAGCCAATGGCGTGGCAGGTCACAGGCCGCAGTGGGAGGGGCGAAGAGTGATGGTTTGCGATGGTGTTGCACTCAGAAGCGTACCTTGAAAAAAACTATGAAAATTTACAATTTAGATGCCGTGAACTTTATTCTCTTTATTCTCATAATTAATAGGCATCAATTGAGGCGGGTGATGTACTTGAACTTCGTTTAGATGTGAGAATTGCGCTCGTGTCAGCAGTTTATATTGAGTCTCTGTGTATTTTATGTACATGTTACAGGGAGTAAATGTCACCAAGCATTGCGCGCAATGCCTAGCCAATAAGTGAATTGAATCACTCATACATTAAATGGATATGTTTGTGTTAAGCTATGTTGGACTAGGCCAGGTTCTATTAGTTCAATGGAGAGTAATGTCAAAGAGATGCGCGCATAACCATAAAAGTTTACAACGTTTACTTTCTGATGCATTACATAGGTTATGTTCTCAGTTTAATATCTCTAACTTGACATAACTCAGCCTAGCCGTACCTAATCTAACCTTGGCTAACGCAATCCTTGCTGAACCCAATTACCATGATAGATGACCTAAACATATCTGACAAATTAATCCTTTTCTGAAACGGCTGATTCATCTCACTTACTGCCGAAGCAGTACGCTGGGTTTCGCTTGTTCGTTGTAACATACACACACATAGTATGCAGACACTAGTCAGTTAATATAGGAAATTGGTGGCACATTACGCTTACGAAAAATTATGTTTAAAAAAACAATGTCAAGGCACTGTACGTTCAAACCAATCACAAAAAGCGTTCTATATGTTCTCATACACTCGACGATGCACTTACATTGAACTCACACTATCCAGCTGTACTATGAAGAAAATAATGGTTTCGATGTATGATCAGCGCCTTCTGACTTGACTTAAAGCGCGCTCGATTAGGACATAAACTCAATGTGCTCAGCTCAAATCAAGCGAGACTTTTACATATGGACGTGTTCGATTTGGGACCTAAAAGTCGAGCTAAGCACACTTGACTTAACTTGTCCGGACTGTTGATAGGAACTTTAGTTTCGTCATTTTGAATAGTGTTGTAAGAGTTAGAAGCGACCAGCTCAAGTTGAACCGACTGAAATCTCCATTATACGAAGTAATGTGAGTTTTCATAAACCTCACAGGTCATAAATTTTGACTCATCGAATGAAACTTGAATAAACGGGACGAATTCGGGACACCTGTCTGCAGTTTAGGACAAGTCAAGTAGGTTTGGCTTAGATCGATTTTCAGGTCCCAATCGAACACGCCCTAGCATACCTTTGTTGATGTCCATTGATTATCAATGGACATCAATAAAGGTGTGTTATGTACTTGAACTTAGTTGTAATTGAAATGTGTGTGAAAAGTGCATGCGTACATTATACACTGGTTTGTATGTATATGATGCGTACGCGCATAGTGCCTCTACCTATCCATTGTTCAGTCAAGACTGTAGATTGTCAACAAATTATCACTCGCGGAAAGCTAGGTTAGAGAAAAAGTGCTGTTTTTTCGGCCCTTAACAATGGACTAACACTTGCTTTACACCTAGACTATTACGAAGAAAATAATTTAAAGGTCGCACTACGACTCACGACCAAATATTTAAATTGACGTAACTACTAGGCAATCCAGCGTAGATCATTAATCATTTTTGGTAGCTTCTAACACCTTCACCACGATTCAAAACGACGAAGCTAAAGTTCCTGTCAATAGTTCCGGACAAATTAAGTCAAGTGAGCGTGGCTTAGCTCGACTTTTAGGTCCCAAATCGAACACGCCCTTAGTCCCGTTTGATTTAAGCTAAGGACATTGAGTTTATGTCTTAATCGAACGCGCTTCAAGTTAAGTTGCATGGCGCTCATCATACATCGAAACCATTTCTTTATAGTACATTTGAATAGTGCGAGTACAATGTAAGTGCATCGTCAAGAGTATTAGAACGCATTTTTGACTGATTTGAACGTACAGTGCCTCACATTTTTTTTTTTAACCTACAGTAATTCGTCGTAAGCGTAATGTGCCACCAAATTCCTATATCAACTGATCAGTGTCTACATAAAATGTGTCTGTATGTTACAACGAACAAGCCGAACACAGCGCACTGCTTCGGCAATAAGTAAGATGAATCAGCAGTTTCGAAGAAGGGGTTAATTTAAGTCAGATATGTTTAGGTTAGTAAGGTAGGTTATGCCATGGTAATTAGGGTTCAGCAAGGATTGAGTTAGCCAAGGTTAGATTAGGTACGACTAGGCGGAGTTATGTCAAGTTCGAGAATACAGAACTGAGAACATAACCTATGTAATACATCAGAAAGTAAACGTTGTAAACTTTTATAGTCATGCATGCATCTCTTCAACATTACTCTTCATTGAACTAATAGAACCTGGCCTAGTGCAACATAGCTTAACACAAACCTATCCATTTAATGTATGAGTGATTCAATTGATTCAATTCACTTAGTGGCTAGGCATTGCGCGCAAGGCTTGGTGACATTTACTCCCTGTAACATGTACATAAAATACACAGACTCAAAATAAACTGCTAACACACGAGCAATTTTCACATGCTGCTCACATCTAAACGAAGTTCAAGTACATCACCCGCCTTAATTGATGCCTATGAATTAAGAGAATAAACTTCACGACACGTAAATTGTGAATTTTCATAGTTTTTTCACGGTACGCTTCTGAGTGCAACACCATCACCCTTCGCCCCTCCCACTGTTGGCCTGTGACCTGCCACGCCATTGGCTGCCGTAAAACTGTACTTGCTGCAAGGTTCAGGAAAAACATTCGCCGCCGGGGCCGCACGATGCAATCGTATGCACAATTTATAGAGGGGACGTTCAGCTTGCAGGTCGTCCCGACACACAAAGAAAGTCGGTGGCATAGATACGGCAGCACGAACGGAACGACGTGCGAACTGACCGTCCGATTATTAACTGAGCGAGCGAATGCAAATCGTGACCCTCAACATTACACGGTATGGTGAGCAGCTACCCTGCTACGAGTCAGTGGGGACATCACAGTTGCTAGATCAGCTTACAACAAAAGTTACTTGAGTTATAGGGAAGAAAGCAAACGTTTGGGAGACCCAAATTAGAGAAGATGGGCGGCAATTGAGCTGAGCTACAAAAATTTACTTTGACTACAGTAAGTCGCTGAAAACGAAACAATTTAGATGAATTAATACAATACATACAATTAGTGATTTAAGATAAAAAACGGGGAAAATTTAAATCAGTAAACTTAAAGCTACTTTTTAGTGCAAAGAAAACGAGCAAGCAAAAATTTTGCGTTCAACAGAGGGAAAAAAAAAACGAAGGAAGAAGTCATTCGAGATAAATGATACCATACGGTACATGCGTTATAGATTAGATGAAGTAACCAGAATATTAAAAATACAAAGGAAACTAATGCAAAATGGAGAAACAGAAAGATAAAAAGTCACAGAAAATTCAGTTCAAAAAGAAATGAAAGTTATATTAGCTACAAAAAAATAAAGAATTCATTAACTTATAACAGTAGTGTATTTAATATCTACTGAAAAAATTACCTATGCAAAAGTGCTATCTAGAGAACAAACCTGTTCCAAAAAATAACTCATTAGGGCCAGCTAGTTGGGGTTTAGTAGTAGTAGAAGAGGTGGTGTTGGGAGGTGCAGTAGTAGTGGCAGTAGCGGCGGCTGCTGCAGTAGTGGCGGTGCAGTTAGAGCTGTTCCTAAGCAAAGCATCTGAGGAAGGACAGTGGACACTTGCTACACAAACTGCACACACACACACACACAGTGCACTCTCCACACTAGACGATCTGTCCGCTACGAGTACCAGAGCAACAAGGAGAGTACTCATTGAAAACTTCCTTATTTATATCGCGGATCTTCGATCTACGGCTATATTGCTGCAGTCGTACCATGCTCCCACAGAGCATAATGTCGTTTAACCTGTTAACAGCTTGCGTCGACTTATGTCGATCTCCCGGTTTATATTTCTTAATGCATGGCTTTGGATCCCACTAGTTGTGGCTACAGGGACATTGATTAAACACCAAATACCAAGCTAGTTCCTATTCAAATTTAAAAAAGAAAAGACATAAAAGAGTTCAAAAAGGAAATTTGGATTTTTGAAATTTTGGCAATTAACCCGTCGGCCGGCATACTTAGGCTTACTTATAGTTGTGCGTTAACACGTTAAGACTCTTTTCAAAATGATGCAAAATGTTGTCTAGGGTTGATATAATGCTAAATCCGCACCTAAGGACGGGTAATTTCATAAATGTTTCAAGCAATGCCATTGCTACAACAAAGCGACGCTTGGTGTGGTCCTTATTAGGTTCCAGGCTCTCATATTGAAGGCGGCCGGTTCGATTCATGCAGCAGCGCCCTCATCAAAAAGCGCAAATGTGTCAATGGTCTTTTGGTGCACATAACGCATTAGGTCAAGTTTGGCAACACCCGTACTCGTGGATGTAGCTTCCCTCGGTCCGAATAAATCATATCCTCGGTGGAAGTCGCGAAGACGTTCCAAATCTGACCGACAACTGCAACAACATGAGAATGAAAGGGGCACATCAAGGTGCCGTACACCTTTAATTAGTTCGAGGATGCGGTGATGGCCACTGAAGCACCTGAAGCACCTGAAGCGCGACTCTAATGAGCTCACTTCTCCGGTTTGTTTGTAGCACTGTAATGCCGGGATCACACAACACAACCGTATGCTCCACTTACGAGTGCATGCTCAGCTCACACATTCTACTCAAGTACTTCCGGGGGGTATCTTGGGCACCAATGTTCATAGTGTCATCAGGACGGCGTGCGAGCCGAAAATCCGCTCACGAGTTGAGTGTGCGATGGCCTTGTGTGGCTCTGGCATAATGACCGCCGCGCTCAGGTGCGAAGGAAAGGGAAAGAAAGCGCCGCAGAGAGCAGGTCGAGCGACGAGACAAACCGAACCATCTTTCGCATAGCATTAAATTATTAGAGAGAGGCAAACGGTGCCGGACATGCGCTTCGTGATGAGGAAAACCCGCTACTTTAAGATATAAAAAAAAAATATGCCACAAGAACGCCTGGTCAACTTCAAAGACATGAACGAATTTGATAAAATGACTAACGCGAGATAACTGCACGTAAGCTGTAGCTACGTTATCTATCGAGACGCTAAGGGTTATTAAGAACAAACAAACGCACACAATGATCGAAAAAAACAAACGTTTTCAAAAGGCTTACAGTTAATAAGCTACTGGGAGTCCTTGACGGCAAAGAACTCGTTCATTACAACAGAATATATGGCAGTGAAAGTGTGAAACGAACACTTAGTAGCTCTGACCATTCATGGAGCGAATATACTTTGCTCTACGCATCCACGAATTCCTGTTAGTCCCACGACAACGAGATATGTTGCAAGTATCATGGCGATCAACATGCGTGTATACCAAAATGGAATGAGTTAACGCGATTAAGAAACTCCGCAATACATGAAGCTGACGCTGTGCGAGACTATGAGCCTTCCTGCGTATACGAGGTGATCCAAAAAAAAAAGCGAGTGGCACGTAGTTGTCTTTTCAAAATGAGGAATTCGTGATGAACTAATGCAGGGAACTGTCGAGTAATTAAAACTTTAGCCCACAATTGAGGAAACTCCAGGAGTGGGAAGGAGTTCGAAATCCAATGTTGCACAATATACAGCGTATCCAGCCAAAGATAAAGTTCTCTCGCTTAAAGATAAAATAAGTACACTTTCACAGCCACAAAAACCGCCTGCCGAACTCTTTCTTAAAGGAAAGTCCCAAAAAAAATCGCTGGCAAGCTAAGTACATACGTGCATGCTCCAGAAACCTTCCAGACCAAGCGAGCCTCGAGAGAGATTCTAACCGAAGGAAAAAAAAAGGAGACTGGAAGCAGCGCTCGTACGAGCAACACGCCTGAGGAAGCCGAGTCCGTATAGCAGAGAGGTAAAGCCAGCAAGTAAGGGCAATATTTACTGGAGCAGACCCCCTGAGACAACACTCCTGCTTACATAGCCAAAAGGAAGGAGCACTGCTCCAGCAATACATCAAACGGACTAAAACTCGCCAAAAAGTTCAGTAAAAAGTGAGCGGATTGCCAGAGTCTCAAATGATGCATTTTCGGTGGAGAAATCGTCACGGGAGGAGGCCGGTGCTGCAGCGGCAGACGGCGAGCGAGACAGTCGTGCCGCGTATGCACTTTTCAGTATATGTAAGCTTTATAAGGTTTAGCAGAGTGCATGCTCAAGAGATGTTAGAATTATACACTTTAAAACTGATATTGGTTACAGTAAAATAAATTTTATTTACAACTGAGTCAGAAAATCGAAAACAGCTGCCTGTAGCCCAAGGAGAAATTATTCCTCCGTATTTTTCAACTCCTCGAAATATTATACCATACGGTTTCAACGAGTCTGCTAGCCCAATACAATGAGAAGTAAGAGTAATCTATAGCTAATTAGGCAGGCAGGGGGTAACTCGACCTCAATAATAAGTCATGGCACGCAGTGACTAGTGTCCTGCTGCTTGCAGGGGGAACGAGTTTCGTATTTCAAAAAGACAAATGAGGAAGTCGGAGCGAAAACGTCATCGGCGGTTCAACGCAACGAGCAAAAGAAAAAGAATGGAGGTCGACGTAACAACACAAATAACCTCATAAGACTGCGCTACGGATGCAGCAATCCCTGGAGTACCTACGATGGCACTCATTTAGGTTTGCGCAAGGTATGCATAGTCCGACAATTCCAAGATTATCAAACTCTCTCTCCGTAGGGAAATGTAAATGAATAGCTTGGCAGTATTCCGCAATACTGTCTAATGGCCGGCCTGCCTGCCTGGGGCATGACTACTGGCTAGTCTATCACCACTGACAAAATAATGAGAACAAGAGGAACCGGAAAATTTGTAACGACATAACACAAAGACGCGCTATTAAAACTGCATTAAGTTAGGGAGCATACGGCAGCGAATGTGGAGTAACGTCGAGGCACTTTTCTTGCTGCTCGTACAATTGACAACACTTCAAAAACATTAAAGCTACGAAATTGAGCAAAATAATGTCATGGACCAATGGGGAAGCGAAGAGAAGACTGCTCCTCAAATGAACTGTTCCCTGCTGGTGCTGCAATAAAATGCACTGGAGCAATCAATCGGTGTTCTGTTCAGTAGACTGCCACAAAAGGCAAACAAAGTTGTAAGAAGCTACAGGTGATTCACTCCGCTGTGTGTAGGGATACGTCACACTTATTAGGTACACTCGGTAACGATCAAGCATCTAGGCTGTTCAACTGAAGACTCTGCACACAAGCAGGGCAACGCAGCACAGGATATACATCGTTATATTTTAGGCAGTTCAGTTGCTAATCATGTCTCAGTACATGCAAAGGGGACAGTTAGAGGATTATGAAGAGTACTCAGTCTACCGAGATCAGCAAACGCAGTTGCACTATATTATCGAGAAGAATTTCTGAGGGAATATCACGCCACAAAGCAGGCGTCTTAGCAGGCGAGGGGGCTCACGCAAATAGGTTCACTCCACAAACACGCGTGGGCACCTTCAGCAATTGGGGCCAACAGGGTGACTCCTTGTGTCCCGGGACGATCATCCAAATGCACAGCGTCGCTGGAGTGCTGGGCAGGAAGGGAATACGTCGCCCCGGCAGCAGCAGCAGCAGGACTGTGGCGAGGGCTGGCATGGTCCGCTCTATGGGTCGTCATGAACCGGTTCTCTCCCTCACCGTACTCGAACACTACGCTGCTTGTGTTGAAGCCTAAGCAAGAGTTCGCCGATAGCAATACATGCAAGAGCAGTGTTAGCGGCATCGTATTTACAACTTATTCATATTTCAGTTGAAAAAAAAACTTTCACATGGCTAACTCTATCTGCAACGCGGCTTCATGGCCTCCGTAAATGTTATAGACTCGCAAGAACACTATATAGTGCTCGCGTTGACACCTAAGAATGGGTCCACCGACGCGCATCAGCAGCTTTTGCTGCATGGCAGCTCTACCACAGTGAGTTTACTGAACTTCAAAATTGTATAATATTCCAAAAGCGTCTCCTTTCCTTGACAGCGATGTGGGAGACGTTGCATTTGCAAACCTCAATAAGGCGTTTGATCAAACCTGAGGAAAGCCGAGGTTGACTTGTGTCCTAGCCCAGCTGTAGAACTCTAAGGTCTACACTCTCGACTACACTAAATAAGGGGTTCTTCATAGGTGACGCTTTGGACAATTTAAGCAACTGTCCAAGTCTTGGAAA
Source organism: Parhyale hawaiensis (assembly GCA_001587735.2). NCBI lineage: Eukaryota > Metazoa > Arthropoda > Malacostraca > Amphipoda > Hyalidae > Parhyale > Parhyale hawaiensis. Next base: position 3,729,356 of record LQNS02278125.1, on the reverse strand, counting down.
TTCCTGGTGGCAACTGCAATTACTCAACTGAACGCAGTGTGCGTTACGGATGAGGTCGAAATTATCAGCCTTTGCGAACTGAACGTTGTCGACATCTTCCGTGAGCAACCAATACAAGGAACTACTGCCCACACACTAGTGTAACAGTGCCGTAAATAAAACTGAGTCAACTAGTCAGCAGAAAAGCTAAAACTTTTGCCACTACGTGAAGAAACTAATAAAAGTGATTACACAACAGAAAATAGAAAGTACCCGATACTCCCC
>LQNS02278125.1:3715303-3728776 GCA_001587735.2 Parhyale hawaiensis | reverse complement strand
AAGGAACTACTGCCCACACACTAGTGTAACAGTGCCGTAAATAAAACTGAGTCAACTAGTCAGCAGAAAAGCTAAAACTTTTGCCACTACGTGAAGAAACTAATAAAAGTGATTACACAACAGAAAATAGAAAGTACCCGATACTCCCCAAGAATAGGCAAGTCACAGACCACACCATACATATGTATGGCGTGGTCTCTGGGCAAGTATATAATTACAAAGTAAAGCAGAAGAGAATTAGATGTGTGCCGAAGAGAACAGCCGGCAAATATACACAAAAATAAATATTTTTTATTATACGTTGGTTTATGTCTACCTAGCCACTACAACGTGTCTCACGAGTAGAAACGGAAGACATGTAATACGTTAAGAAGGCGTGGAACACCGTGCATGGGGAAAACATAGATTACAACTTACCTTTCTGTGTGGGCTCCTTGGAGTGAAGATTGTGAGCTGAGGTCGCGGGCGAGTCTAGCGCTGGCGCTGCCGGTCCCCCCTGGGCTGCGGGGGACGCTGCGCCCACAACCATGTTGCTGCTGCTGCTGTTGCTGTCCCGACCGTCGCTGCTGCTGCCACCGCCGCCGCCTGCAGACACACAAGGGACCCATGTTAGCACATCTCTTACTCTTTCTTGCCTTAATTGAACTAAGCTAAACTTAGTAAATCAGATTAGATGATTAGAAAATAGCTGACAAGTTGTCGGACCAAGAGGCCCTTTGCCAGAGAGCAGCCGGGACTTACGCTCCGGCCCTCTCTGAGCTATTGTCATTATGACAGTATCATTTAGATATCTGAGGAGCTTCGTATTGTAATGCAAGGGGTGGACGAGTGATGTATGATGGTCAGCGAGCAAGGGACGTAATGTTGCTGCTGAACCTCTGTGACCGGCACACAGGCGATGCAATTGTACGCCATTCAGCCAACTGAAGCTTTTGTATATATCTGTTATTCAATACAATTTATAATATTGTGGAAGTTGTGAGAAGCAGCAGCGTCGTTAGCAGCTACCACCACCGTCTTCTGTGCGCTAAATCGCAGAAATTGCTGCGAACGGAGAAGACTCGGGCAAAATTCATGGGAAAACTATACATACTAGGAAAATGTATTTCGCACCAAAAATAAAACTAAGAAAATATATGTCAAACAAATATTCTCCTATCATCGTAGTTCCACCCACAACCAATTTCAGATGTTCGTTACCGTTGCCTTGCTAGGCAGAGGTAGGCGCTCCAAGAATGCTCTAGTTAACTATAGAACGGTAAGCGGTCATCATAAAGAACGTTTCGAACAACTGATATTGCTATAAAATACAAATGTTTTGATTGCTCTTTGAACCAAGTTTGTTAAAAGGCCAGTACATTAGAAATTATATTCGTACTCTGTAACGAATAATACCTCGTTATCTCCAAGCTATACATAACACACACAGTACAGTAAGGCATTTCGTTTCGTATGCGTATTGTTACGCCACTAACAAAGCCGCAAGCAGATGCGAGAAGGCATATTTCAAATATGCTAATGCAAATTACATATAAGTAACATTAACTGAAATGAACTAGAAATGTTTGGAGAGACGAGACGCGGCGATGCGCACAGCACCCAGTCTGGGTTGTTGACTCAATGCGGCACCGATATTGACTGGACGCGAGCGCTGGCATCGAGTTATTACTACGCTGCACATAACCACGAGCAGCTGACTATTGCTGTCACTGTAGTGCGCTGCTGTCTAACAGCTGCATACAGCAGTATCTGCTGCACTAATGCAGCAACCACTGAGTCAGGCCAATGCGGCGCTAACAGAACTGCATGGAGTGGCAAAAGAAGTGTGCAGTTTCACGAGTGATACAGCATGACGTCTTTGGTAAAGTATAAACCGTGAGTTTTAATGTTTTTTTTTTCGCAAAAGGGAATGTTGAAAACTGAACTCAACATTTTCACGGAAATTTCGACTTGAAGTGGGTGCTACATACACTGAGAAAAAGACGGGGATAAGCGTGTAAATGAGCGCAGCCACAAATTTCTAAGGCAGTCTGTCATTATTAAAGCTATTCAATATGGCGTGAGAACCGGCCAGTTATAGGCACTGCATTGTGGAGCTCATGTGCCATAATTAGTCTCAAGCCCGGTCGGAACACGAGCAGCGATCCAATCAAAATGGTAGTGGCCGCACCACAGAAAACAGATATATACGCAACACAGCTCAGATGACTCGACAGTAACAGGATTTCGTACACTGGCACCAGTGACAGATTACGATACTTCAGGAAAAGAAGAGTTGCCTCACATCCGAAGAGGTGGTGCAGTTTATGACCCACGGGCCATACGGCTGTCATAGTAGCAAAGAATGTGGTCTATTGCATCCGCAGGAGAGCCACGAATCTCTCAAAATTCGAGAATGTTTCGCTTTAAATTGCCGCGAAATCCATCTGAGGAGTAAAAAAAAAAAAACAGCGGCTGGAGGCAAAAAAAGGGCGAAAAATACTGGCAGAAGTGGAACGCAAGTGTAACGGGAAGAGCAGAAGCCGGAGTAGAGCGCATCGAAGGTGTACCTCAATTTCTGGATACGATGCGTAGGTGCGAATAGACGAACGACATCACTCAAGGCAAGATTTGCGAAATACGAAACTGCTTATATGGTAGTTTAAAAATATCAACATAATAAACGACTCAATTTATAGATACTATTCTTATCTGGCACTGTGCGGAGGACAACGGACAAGACGCTTTGTATGTCATTTCTCGTTGCCATTTCTTTTCAAGTCGTTTGAGATACTTCACGCCTTCACCTGGCACACAGCGATGCATGACTTTAGTTTGGCATCACTCCACACAGTGCCGGCACTGGTGTTAAAGCTTCAGGCTCACGTGCTGGTCAGCTACTGCATTGCATGGCAATTGGTCGCAGTACAAAGTCATATTAAGATCTACATTCACGAATATATATTAACTGTACAATATTTAACACGGAGAACAATGGAGTTAGAAAAACTGCACTTACGCCGTAAAAAAAAACTAGTAATTGAGGCCGGCGTGGACAGCAAGCAAAGCCATGCATTATTGGGATCCGAGAGAACTTAAGCAGTCAGTGCTAGCAACAGTCCCAGTTTCAAAAGTCAGAAGAGATGCACAGAATAAAAGCGATCAAATTTTGAGCCTACAAGGAGCAGTTTTACAAGAGCGCGTCAAACGACAGCGTTTCGGTGGCGGAAAAACTCCCGAGGAACAGAAGAAGTGAGGAGGACAGCCGTGCGCGGCTGTTAGCAGCCTCGCCAAAACTGCAGTCCTCCCCAAAAAACAAGGGCTCTAACAAAAACAGGTCATGGGTGACAATTTTGCTCGAAAATAAAGCAGATCACATCATCGCTTAAAAAGGAAAATTGGAACTTTCTTAATGGACGAGTGAGGGCTGTGCGACAGAGAATCAGGAGCAGAACATTGCCAAGGGATGCATCCGCATCACCAACCACATGATTGATTGCCGGAAAAAGAAAAAGGCGGACAAATTTGAAGTCAGGCCTCGATCCTCACACCGAAAGAATAAGTTTTCGGTATTTTTTGCAGAGCAAAAACAGCAATCGTGAGGCCATCCATCGATAACGATGTTTTGATGGAGGACGTTGGGTGCGCCTTTGGAAGACAGCAGAAGAAACGAAGGTGTCGCTCGGAACTCGCCCAAGAGTAATGGTAAAGATCAGTAAGTGTCAATATATGAGAAATTGCAAAGAAGCTTGGCAATGTGCAGACGCAGCAGAGGGCATTACGGAGGGCTAGCACGCAATATCAGAACAGTGGCCACATGACTTCAATACGAGGGCATTGCTTGCCAAGCGTTGCACGCTTCATAACATCAGAGGGAGAAATAAATGCCGCTGCTGCGTGCTGCCATCTGTAGCTGCTAAAAGCGTCAGCACCGCCAAATTGGCCAGAGCGGTCCAGCATGTTCGCCACAATACTGCTGGTTATGATCAAATGAAGCTTTATTGCCCCTGATAGAACGATGAATTGTGCTCTCCGTTCATAAAGATTAAATGAAGCTGTTCCCATTAAACGCAGTAGTGCAGACTAAAAACATATTGAACTAAGCAATATGATCGTTGGTGCTGCGGTCAATATTACTAAGACGTGCGGAGAGAACAGAGAAGTGCGCTTCGATAAGAATATGTGCGGTTAACTGTCGTATGCCGTGGCCCTTCGAGGTACGGTGAAGCATTGCAACATTAATTATTAAAATCTACAATGTGCGTCGTCGATATCCATGGCATGAAGTTTCAATAGTATGCTCAAATTATTCTAAATAGTTTTAGAGCCTGCGATAAAAATCGAAGCCTTTGCATCGGAACCAAGTCCATGGGCCGAAGCGAGAGGATATTTTCAACAGGCGGGCTGGATGAAATCAAAATTAAACAGTGCAGGCGAGCATCACCACTACAGGCAGCAGCGAGTTCGCAGAGCAAAGCTTTACTGCAGGCGGTGGCGCCGTCGTCACAAATGGTGAAGTCTTGTATAGCGCCAACAACACACGCAACGCTGGGGAGATATTTCACACGCCAGGCACCGTCACACAACACAGGCGTTACAAAAAACAACGACGGTGATGATACCAATTGATGGCAATGACTTGACAGGTATTTACTGCAGTGCATGCAGGCAGTTGCTCAAGTGCTGAAGTGGAATCCCAGCAGAAGACCACCTACCCTACGCAAGATGCTACTGACCATCACCTCGCCCCTCACCGTCACACTCAACATCGCTTAGGGGCAGGCGGGCGCACAAAACCTATCTTGCTGTCAATGAGTTAAAACTTCTTGAAAAGGTGGGCTGATGAGTTCCAACAAGTAGACCAGGAGAGGCGCACTTGGCCTAAAGGCCATGCCAGGCACAAGACGAAGAGAAGCCGCGCACGGCTGCCGCACCAAGTCAATGAAAGCACAGACAGCAAAAGTGCCAAGTTGTGAGTTCATTTACAGTAGAAGACACAAGATGGCTTCAACCAAGTGGCTGCTGCCGTAAAGTATGAGCGCACATCGCTCCCACTGAGCGGCGCGAAAGACAGGAGCAGGAGTCTACATAAAACATTTTTTTAGGATTCAAAAGACGCTTCGTTTTGGATAGCTATGCTTGAAAATGGAGGAATTATAGTCGGTACTACAATGTTAGATAAATTGCAAGATTAGACTTTATGTCAGTCACTCTAGTCATAACTTGATGTTTTAAGAGTATGAAAAAGGAACATACAGCAAGTTGGTAGCAACGTGGAAACCCATGCGCGAGGGTGTTCCCAGACTGGATCAACGAAAATGAATGGGTGCAGGAAGTCAGAGATGAAGAGGAAGAACAGCAAGAAAAGCATCATTAGCTGGAATGCGGAAATGGAAGGAAGATGTACTAAGATCTAGGGGTAAGGTAACCTATTGGGGCTCCCATGGAGACGCCATTACCCACAACACTACGAAGTAATAAAATCAGTAAACCGCAACAGCAAATCGTCGAAATGAATACATGACAGGATCACTGCCCCACATGCCGGTCCTACGAGAGCTGCAGTGAAATGGAGACGGCAAAAACTTAACTGTTGTGTGTGAGAGGCACTACAGGCATTAGCTGCAGCAGGACTGAACACAAACGCTTGGCCATTCTGAGTAGCAGCCACGTCAGTAGAGCTGCAGTGCGCTGCCAAGCTCAAGTCGACGAGCATCAACGAGACAAAAGAACGAGATGAGCGTGTCATCTCAGGAAAAGATGCTGCGCCAACGATATGCATACGAGAGCATTACAGCATAGCCCGAGCACGCAATGGGGTGATGTGGCTGGAGACGGCGCTGGGACCGAGTGCGCGCCATCGAGCGACACGGTTGTACAGCCTCTATATGAAGAGTAAGCACAAAACGAAGGGGACATAACTGCAGAGGCAGCACGAAGAGCCATCACACAAGAGACTCGCAAGACCAGCGCGTGTACAGACTGAAGGAGACAGAAGAGGTACTCCATTAAAGGCTTCCACCGGATATTGAGGTAAGGCGCTAGGCAGCGAGCGACTTACAACCTCTCGCTATAGGCCGCGCGCGGGCTGGTGAGGCGGCGGTCACCGCATAGTGTCAGTAAATAGGAAAGTCGTCAGTGTTAGGTGCCAGGCACGATAGCACTGTGCGTATGGTGCGCTCAGCAGTCAGGGCCACGTCCATATTGATAGTTTTATCAGTTGTCTGAAAGCGAAAATCCTTACACTAGCAGGTCGTTTAAAACAAGCGACATACTGCTTTGTTTGTATCAAACAATAATGACTTAGAGAGGAACCTGAAGTCCTTCTAAGTCGTATGCTTCTTTTCCTTTAAACTTACAGAGGCAAACTGTAGTCATAGAACAAAGAAGGAGCATCGATACCAATTATTTGACTTTTGTAACAGAGTGGAGAAAAGTTAGGTACTTAAAAAAACAAAGTAACATGAACACAAAGAAACGAGCTCGAACGACTTTGGTAAAACCACGCAATATTTCACACGATCGGAGGAATATACATGAAAACTGTCAACGCAAGACGCCTTGGAGCTCGCAAATACGTAGACTAAACTCCGGCATGCCGAACTATCCAACCTCACGTTAAATATGTACTCACTGTAAGACAGCTCGTTCCAGCCAGAGTGAAGTTACAAGTCAAAATGGGGGTACACGGGAGACAGAGGTTTGAGAAAGAAAACAGAGAGAAGCGAGAGAAAGAAAGAAAGAAGGTGGAGAGAAGGAAGGTCCAAGATAGCGGACAGACCAGGCAGGTCATCACGCCCGGCCCCGCTCAGCACCTCGTAATGGCCTACAATCAAGACAACGACGCCGTATGGAGAAGACGACATTTTAAGCGAGCCCATTAGCAGGCGCCGCAAATCCTCTCACGAGAATTCATGTCTTAGGGAAATTGCCTGCTCCTTCCAGGGCACTGTATCAGAATTCCAGACATGAATCGGACCATCTCAATTAGCATACACGACCTAGTTACATAAATCAGCTTTGAAACGAAGCCTAAGGAGAAACTGCCCTCTGAACTTAAGAATGTTTCAGCTGACGAGATCTTACGATTTATGAGCGAGGCAGGGAAACAAGCGTTGAAGACGAATTTATCTAGAATGCAGCATTCATCTGAACCTAGATGCAGGTAAATGTGCCAAAGGCGTCCAACGCATGAGAGTCCTCTTAAATAACAGGCAGTAACGTATTAGTTCAATTTAGAAAATCCAGGTCTTATTTCTATATTTAGTATACACCTATGAATTCATCCAATTCTAGCCTGGTGTCTCGACGGAGGAGTTGAAAATACAGTACGAAAGTTGCGTAGTTACGCTAGCAGGGCGTATGTTACAAACCGCGCCGGGTACGGAAGTATCTTAGCACAGCCACCACGGACGGTGTTGACGAGCGCAGCATCAAACATGCTGTAGGCTATAGCTGTCATAAATTATGCTATCGTACAATCAAATGCAGCACTAGACGAGTTTAGCTGCAGCTGCTGCTACTGCGTAGACGGAACGCATCCATTGCAGTTTTAGCATATTAATATAGGACATTGAAATGCATTACAAGAAATAACGCCTTTCGTTGTGCAATTGAGTCCCCAGGGCATTTGTTAAGCAGTATTGGAAGTATATCACATCACACAAATGAACACTAAAACAAAGCGCCAAGATATTCTATTCATCAAGTCATTCCCAGCAAGAAGGGTGCGCAGCTTGTAGCACAGAACATACAAAAGCTCGTGTCTGCACAGAGTCACGATGGCATGAGGTAGGCGCCTCCCTCCAGGCAACCATTTGCATAAGCCATTCATCATGTATAACGAAGCTCGTTGCCGAGTCACGACGGTTGCGATGTCAAACTAGGATTCCGCACTGGCCGCAGCAGCCATGCGAAGTCTGCGTCCACGAAGGAAGAATGTGTCTCACCCATTTAATGAAGCGAAAAAATGACAAAATCACTATCATGATAAGGTTAACTATTATATTCTTGATTTGACCAGGGCGCCCACGTCTTTCGACGAGGTCCAAACAGTGAAACTCGGTTCATAAGGTCGCGCCAGTATGAATCTTTTACTTCGGCATTCCTGCCGGCCAATGCGCAACTACTGTATGTGAAAATTAAGCGCAAAGTAGCTCTAAGAGACGAATAGAGAAGAAGACAGAAGAAAGAAACACCCCTTCGGAGAGTCCTTTCCGTACCCCCCCCCCCCACAAGGGAGCAGGTAAGATTCCTATGGAACAAGCAGGATGAGCCCCATCTTACAGAACAAAAGGGAAAGTATAGAGAACTTACCCAATCTCGCAAACTAACATCAGCAGGAACTGCGGCCAGATGCAACATCCCCTGTGGGTACGTCCTCGAGAAATTTTGAGTCGTGAGGCCCACGATATTCTGGCAAGGATAGGATTCACCAGAATATACCCCTGGAGAATACTTTAAGCCGCATAACCCCAGAATGGATAATAGCGGCGCATTGAACTAACGGTAAGAGGACGACAACCCCACATCACGAAACAGCAAGAAAGCAAAGCGGATACCAAAATAAAGATAACCGCAAGACTCAAGATAAGGCTACGGTAAGCTCTTAACACCACGAATACTTTGTACATACGTAGGACAGACGAACGTTACCCAGTGGTGTAGGACCGGCCCATCGTGTGCTGTCTGAGGGGAGTGCGGAAAACGTTAACAAAATAAATATTGTCAGTAGCTTTAGGAAAACGGAAAGAAGCCATAAGGCGCGGATAGGAAATTTCTCACTTCGGCCCGGTACAGGCTGTTACTTAGGCCGTGTCCCTGGGAGCCCCAGCGTAGGATAGCAGCACCTAAATGTATGATGCGATAAGCTGCACCTCAGAGGACTTATTGATGACAGATGTATTTTCTCGTTGCACGAATTCAGTAGCTGCGGATAAATGCAAGCATCACATTCAAAAGAGGGTATATATTGAAAAGCTGGCCAGAATGCTACCTAATTTTATTGCTTGGAATGCAGTTTCATACCCCTTGCTGTGGCTGTATTCAGGTATCGTCGATTGAACATATGTAGGTCCTGTGAGGTCTCTCCAGTCTACCGGCAGTATCTTACTCGACCCTACTGAATGGGAACGCTTCATTGCCTTTGCTTAAGGGAATTCCTTATTCATCAGTTTTGTCGTGTATCTATCTACGCGTCTTGTGGTGTTCCACCCTCTTGTACTGGTCCTCTGAGAACGTGACAAGTCTATGGAATCCCTGTCTCCTGCAGTTATAACGCAGGCAGATACGGCGAAGGAAGGTTGTGCTGCATAATCTGTAGATACGGAGTTTGCTCGCAGTGACCCATCGTCGAAGACCGTCAGACGTACTCTAATGACGCTCTTTCTTTATCTTCCATTTCCACTATCGTGAATAGCGTATCGCATGGCCGCCTCATTTCAGTTTCGCTTCACTGCAAAATTAACCTAGGCACACGGCTTCCTTAACATACTGAAGATAACTTCTGATACATGCGAGTTCGATATATATACTTTCATAATGTCTTTTCTTAAATTGGAGCGCAATCACTAGCTTTCTTCTTATTATGTCTATATCTTTGAAGCAGTTTTCCCGATTACCTTTTCTCTTTGCGTCATGTAATCACCGAATGGAGTGTTCTCCACTATGGAACACTTCCCATAGGAAATAATTCTATAGAAACTGCAACATATACGTTTTCATACTCCAAATTTCACTTGACACGTCTGTCAAATCATAGGTAGGATACTACTAAATTCTCGTTTGCTTCATCTGCCAACATACAAATGTAGACGCTGGAGAGGTCGTGAGTGCTTCTTGCCACTTCTTCATCTTGTTGTCTCCCTCTATACTGGCAGGGCAGCTTCCTGATCATCGCCTTTGTTCTGTGTCTCTCCTTTGCGAGGCTTGTGCGACAGCAGTTGGATTGGTGCTGCGGGGCAACGGCGACTATATGCAATCTATTGAAGCGTACTTAATTGCAATGAATTATATATGCGTTCGTGAATGTTTACTTTTACAACACGCATGTGTTTTTCAGTAGTTAAACGTTCATTTAAACTTTTAAGCAAAGTTGCTTACAACATTTGCAGCGGCGCCTACCAACTTAAAATAACCTATTGAATCTGGATCTGTGGCACTTTAAGCCGACTGGTGTCCGATGATAACTAGAACCTTCTCTGTAACAAGCCGTGGGCATTCAGGCTGCCCTGCCACCCGCGTTGCAGCCTCAGGTGCACTTTTCGGAAAGAAGCCTGCAGAAAATTATTTATAATCTCGCATACAGTAGATACACCTAACGAAGTTTTCTTTTGCCTTAACCTTGGAATTTTGAAGTTTGGCAGTGTGAAGAGTAGGAGAAGCAGTTGGTGGTGAGCGTCAAATTTGAGAATCCGTCGCTGTACTGCCTTCCACTCGCCTCTCGGTACTGGAGTGCTCCACGCAGTGGAAATCCGATGCGAGCGCTGTCAGCGTCCGAGACTCGAACCCGGCTCCCCACAGTGTGATGCAGTCACTTCGCCACTAAGAGAAATCAATCTATAGGTAATGTTTTTGCAACATTTTTTTAATTAAGGGTTCACATTTGATCAATGGTGTTAGCTTTGCTTGCTGCTGAAGATAATAGTCACTTCATTCTTGTTTCATAGTTATATACGAATAGTCCCTTTATTCCTGTTTCATAGTTATAGTTATACGAAATACGTTGGCTTACACCAAAAATTTTTATCTTCAATTTTAACGCGTTCTAACGTGCATAAATGCATAAATTCAAGTGTCCTGTCTCAAAGAAATTGGAGATGGTACTAATATTTGAAATTCTTCTTGCAAAATTTCTCTCACATAGTAAAGAACTAAGAACGGTTTAATGTAAGAGGAATTTCTTTGTTATCCTTTTTTAATGGAAATAATAGAAAAGATTCTGAAAGTTGTAGAATTTACATAGGTACCTAGATAAAATCGTCTTCGACGTAATCTGATTAATAAACTCCAACGTTACTTCCTTGTGTGGTTATTGGATCCCTTTTGGAATGATTATTATTATTGACATTGCTGGCAGCAACACACCGATACGCCGAGGTCATTAGCAGCCCATAAGCAGCACACGCTAGGGTGACGTCCAAAGGTGCAGGTGAATAAGAGCGCTTAGAGTGCTGCAGGCGAGCAAATATGCGGGGAGCGCCGTAAGCCCTCACCAACTAAACTATAACGGAACATCTACACCGCGGCTGAGGGAAGGTGGTGGTGGTGGTGCGGAAGGGCAGGGAGGCAACAAGCAGCGAGTTTTATAGCATTGGGGCGGCGGGTATACGTTACTCGAGAGTGTTTTGGTAGCGAGCGGGCTGACAAACACTCGAGGAGGTCTCCTGCAACTGCAGACAGCAGCGTCGCCCTACAAAACTCAGCCTTCAAGTGTTGCCTCACGCGCCAGATTCTGGCAAACGCTTCGTCCCTCTGACGCTCGCCAACTCAATTCGCTCATCTACGAGAAAAATCAAAGCAAGGCGCCATCTTCGCAAAGCTCACCAGCTCAGTTCGTTCATTTTGCAGCTCTCACTCAGCTCCACCGACTCCATTCGGGCCACAAAACTCGTCGAGCTCACAGAGCGGGGATAATCCTTCACAAACAGCAAGTGATTTGGAGAGGTACACGGCCGACATCACCACACATACGCAATTCCTTTCAGTAGGGAAGAGATAAGCGCAGTCCGAAAAAAAAAAAAAAAAAAGACTCGCGCTTTATTACGCTAGCAACTGGGGAGCCGAGCAGCAGTTTCTGTACGATAATAATTTGAGTGCGGAAAAATCCACGTTTGGAACAGTCACCAAAGAAAGAAGAAGAGGGCATGGCATCCACATCTGGAGCGATACCGAGCCATATCAGTCCAGGGAAAGACAGCTGCGGCTGTTCCAATCTTCAGAAGAGAACCAATTTGAGAGCAATCAATAGGAGCGGTGTTTGGTAGGTCGTTAGCAGAGGCAAGGGAGCGGTGCGGTTTTCCAGCTGGCAGCCCGTCATGTGGGCACTAATTGGTCCGGTCTATTATGAGCGAGGGCTGCTCCATATAATGCTCTACTGCCCCTTTTTGTAGAGGGAGCGGCCGTCTAGCCTCATCAACACAGCCAAAAGATGACGATGGTGCGCTCGCCCAACTTCCGAACTCTCACTGGCAGCCTCAACTCCTGCCAATCCTTACATACATCACTCGCACACCTCGGCTGGACGGTGAGGCGAAGCAGCGGAGAAGAAGAAGGAGGGGAGCCTAACAGCAATCTATGCAGTAGTTGCAATTTCTTGAAGAGATGGACAAGTAGATAGTCAACATTTCTGATTGGGTTTTCACCTTTTTTTTTAGCGCTAGTTACTTTGCCTACATAGTCGTGGTTAGCAGATCTCATTTTATGAAATGCCAAAAGACGACTCAAGTGAGTAGTTAATTGTTGGCGTAGGCGTTCTAATGCAGTACCTCGAACGGAAATGCAAAAGATTGTAGGACACGGCGACGCATGTGTAGGTATTACCTTACACTGAGACCAGGTGCCGGAGACATCGGAAAATGCAAGCTCGTGCTAGTAGTTGCCTTTCAGCGCTAGTTACAGAGCCAGTTACATGTAGCGCGCTTAGCCGCTTCTCTGCATTTATTTTTTTTTATCTCATAGGTCAAATCAGAATGGAGTTGCAAAAAAAAAACTATGCGCAGAGCTTGTCAAAAATTAGCAGACTGCAGAAAAATTAGATTAATGCAGTTTGTTGCTATTTACAGGCAGCACTGAACTAATAAATAGAAGAATGCCACGTAGTAGACGGGAGTGAACATGTGGGGCAGTGACGAGCTATAAGATTCGAATTATGCGCGTTTTACATTTCCTTGACAAAAACTAGAATAATTTAGCTGCTAAGCGGCGCCGAGCCGGCCTTAAATTTTGCTTGGGTAGCAATGAAATCTAGAGAAAATGAAAACTTCCTGCGTGGGAAGAGACGCGACAGCTCTAGGACGGCCGAGAGAGCACACACGCGCCACCAGATACGAGGCGGAAGTAGCGTAACAGGTCCGACTGATAACACCGCGATATCGCGTCAAAGGCAGCGGCGACGCTCGGGTATACGGTGCGCCAAATGAACTGCGACTGCGATAACGCGAGCCATAGACAGCTTGTGAGGGAGCGCGTCAATGTAAAAATCATCCAAGTAAAGCTAACCACTGCAGGTGACTGGTGAGGATATATTCAACGAAGAAATCAACTGACAGAAAAGTTGACGAAGAAATTATAAATTACGAATATTATGCTACAAACCCACATTCCAAACAAATACAAGGCACAAAAGATATTTTTCTAATAAATTCTGCTACGAAATTCATGTAAAGCTTACCAGGTTGCGTTTAAACATGTTTAGTTAAGACTTGTTGGTTGTGACCGATAAGTACTAGGTACATATTACGGCATATACTAAGTCAGCACTTCAATCTAAAAAAA
>LQNS02278125.1:3700291-3715133 GCA_001587735.2 Parhyale hawaiensis | reverse complement strand
CACGATGCCGCAACTAACAAGGCGTACATAATAACACGCAACCTCAAACCAGTCGAGTTCGCAACACGTTGCAAAAATACTACAATTTCTCAACTCATACAACAAACTAAACAAGATCAAGAGGGGTCACAATAAGCTGTAGAGAAGCACACAATCCCCCAAACCCGCACAACAGCCCAAACAAGGTTTGCAAGGGTCACAATTCACACATGAGCAGCTCTCTTTAGAAGTTTCGAATGCTATCTCTTCCTCGGCAGCAAATTTGGGACGGCAATGCGAGAAGTTGGCGCAGGTCTTTTAACGCACCCACAACTGTTATCTAAAAACTCAACCTCATAAAGAGGCTTTAAACTTCCGAAAACTCATCAAAACTATGAATGAGTGTGCTGGTCTGTAGAAATATTTTTCAAGAAAGGTGAAGCAAATGAGTTCATCACGAGAGCCCCGGAAAATAAGGGAATACAATGGCGGGAGTCAGCCGGCGAGAGGAGCTCGGGTGCTCCAGCATTTGCCTAATGAGATGAAGGTGCGCGCACTTCACTACTGTAATGCGTCCTGCCCCTCTACCGAAAAATCATACCAACTCAATTTAGACTTTTTTCCGGCCAGAGAACCAACAGGTTAATAAGAGATAGAGAAATATGCGGTAAAACGTGCTGGTACTGAGGAGGGAGGGGGGGGGTGCATGCACAGAGGGCTGGGCAGCTAAACAGCCGTGCAGGCAGCATTACGTGCAAGATGGAGGCTCCCCGCGGCACCGGCCTCCAATACAACATTAAATCTAAGCAAATGGGCGTGAGGACGACAGCGATTAGCGGCCCTAATATTTGTAGCCCCGCATATAGTAAACAAAGCTTTGTCACTATATGTGTGTGATCATTGCGAGTATGGCGCGTTAGCGTACAGTGCTACGACTATTATTAACTTAGTAACGTGGTGTCATACACCGGGAAAACGTAAATGGAGCACTAGCCCGATCTTACCCAGGCGGTGCCATGAGTTCCTTCTCCTACTAGAGTTCTATAGGAGAACGAGCCCTTGAGGCGAGGTAGTACAGCTTCAGTAGAGTTAAGCAATTCCAGGTGGCTGATCCTGGTAAGGGTCACCTCTCAAGAAATCACTTACGGCTGACTAGGTCTGCAGAGCAACAATGCAGCATGGATCCCAGCAACGCATCCATGGCAGCACAAACAGGGAAATTACAGCTGGGCTGTATGAAGTGCACACTGTAATTCAAACACGCGCCACGTTTTTTCCTGCTAAACTGAAACTTATTTTAATAAGTTACAAGAGTGATAAGCTAGGGCGCACTGCGCTGATTATATGGCAGCAAAACAATGTTGACTGCAGTTAGCTACATAACCTACTCCGTAAAACAATACGCCGAGATTGGCCGTAAATGATGATGCAATATAAAGTGGCTATACAGGCATTCTTCAAACCACCATTATTAGTGTTACCAAGAAGCGCTAGAACAGAGGCAGCCAACGCGGGGGTCAGCAGCACCAGCAGCAGCGACGGCGAAGTTGATTTCCCCAACGTGCAGTAGACATTTGTGCAGCCGCCGCTACAACTTCTGCAGCGACTGGTCGGCAGCACTGGCAAGCCTCAGCAGCTGTTTCTTAGACAGGAAAGGGCGTAAAAATGTCACCTTAATCATCCTTATAGATCTCTCTATCATCCCTAAAGCCTCCCTCTCGATATCGCTACAGTGCGACCGCTTACGGCCGCCGGCAGCGAATGGCCAGCGCAATTCTGGAGGCCGGCCAAAATTGCGGCAATATTGAAAAATTCGACACAATGACAACACAAGCCGGCAAAAGAGGCATTTCGACTAATGAGCCTCGTACGTTTTGTTGGCTTCCAAAATAATAAAAACGGATGGGGAAAGAGGGACGAAAGTTGGGAGTAATCACAATGCGACCCAGCAGCAGAACCTTTAGCGAATGAAATGAAGCAAATAGCCAGTAGTTCGAGAGATGGCAAACACACAAACAAACTGGAGATGGAGGATATCTGCGCCATCGTCAACTCCACACAGCTGGCAGAACCTTGCTGAGGAATGAAGCTGGCAAACTCGTCCAATCGTTCGCTCACAACGGGTAACGTCATGGGGCTCTCCTGTGCTGGTTGAAGAATACAAACAATGCTGACGATAGACCCATGAACATCATTGCACATGACACAACAAACGATGATCCACCTTCCGCGAATTTGGTGGGCCCTTTATAGAACAGATATACATCATTTTGCAACCATATTGTGCAGATTTAAGCTGTAATTAGTTTGTGCAAAAAATGGCAGCACTAAACTAGTCTTGTGCATGATAGTGTCGGTGGCTCTCTGCGCAGGTGACATAGCAAATTCTACTGCTGACGAAGGAGCAGAGTTTTATTTAGTCACAGCAAGCAAACTAAAAAAATCCATACAAGGAAAAGAGTCCGTACGTGTGCTGACGATAGACCCATGAACATCATTGCACATGACACAACAAACGATGATCCACCTTCCGCGAATTTGGTGGGATATCGGTTCACTATGCGGAACACTCCATGGCGTTCGCAGTGTACATCGTTGCAGCATCCCAAGATAACAAAAAAATATTGTAAAGCGGAACACCGACTGCGGGAAATACAAATACACCGGCGTCTGCAGGGAGCGCCATCAATAACGTTGTCGAAACATGAGCTAATACCATACAACCATCTCGTCTGTTCAAGCAGACAGGCTGTAACGAAAACTGTAATCCGAAGGCAATTTGCATCGGCTTTACTTTCGTCGATCGCACAGGGCATAGCATTTACTTCATTTATAAAAGGACGGAAACAGCCTCACAAAACCCACTTTTTCGGATTTCTGCAATAGGAATGCGAGGCAAGTGAACCGACAGAGCGCAGCAAATTCAAATGGACGCAAAGAGCTCAGGGAATGGAATATGAGGTTTCCCCAATAGCTGCCCTGCTCTCGCCCGTACAGAAGAATTTTGCATGAAGAGCACGGAGACGACCTAACTTCATGGCCGGCAAAGTTTGGCCATTTTTTTGAAGATCTTTTTGCGCCCTAACCCAATCATGCGTTCAATCTAAGTAGGCTCTTAATATTCAGGAGCTGGCTGCACTCTGATAGCAAGCTCCATTATAAAGGATAGAGCTAATTTAATAGAGCAAAAGATGGGGTCATTCATGGAGAAACTCGCAGCAAAATTCGACGAGTGCCGAGGCAATTAAAGCTCTGCCATCGAGGCCAGCCGATCCGAGGTAACAGTTTTCTGTAGCAGAACAGGGACACTCTGCTGTCTCAGTGTAACGACAGGGCAGTAGACACAAACAAAGGAGAACCTTAAGGGGGTAAAAGATCAGTGCCTAAGAATAACAAAATTGCACGACAGCCGCAAGGGCAGCCACAAAAAGGAGTGTTTTCCGGTAACGTGAGTCGACAGCTTCGAAGTCTTTTTAAAAGGTAATTGTGTATCGTGTTATGAGAGCAGTGCGAGCTGCTGCGTCACTTTAACACGTTGATGGAAACAAGTTGAAGCATTTGAGCAGTGCAAGCTATGGTACTCGCACGGATGTACTTGCGAAAGTCAACGCAACTACATATCTTGATGCTCACCTCACGGCGCCTCTGACAGCATACAGCAGTTGAAAAGACTTGTGCAAGTCCCGACGCGTTTCTCTATCACTCAGCACTGGACGCGGCACGCCCTGCTTGGAGCCATCACGTGAGCTACAAACTCCGCAGAAAGTAATTTGAGCAGAGGTCGCCCGCCATCCAATAAACGACATTACTTAAGGGAGTTTTCGATAAAAGAGAGGCTTACAGAACCGCTCGGTTGGCTTCGATACGCGCGCCTCTTGGTATGGGACAAAAAGCGCGAGGGAAATTGAGCGTATGAAGTACTGCGCGGCGGCAGATGTTCTCAGCCGACGTGACACAAGACGGAATAAGGCGCTCTTAGCCGTACTTCTGCTTCATTAGGGGGCACGCACGGCAGTCAGGGAGTTGGACGTAACATGAATTAACACTCATAGTTATGTAATATATCTGACAATTGCCACGGTTGGACAGCTGTAGGGAAGACCAGCCACGTGAAATCTCAAGGCATCGCAAACGATATTTTTTAGCTAGCAGATACCTGACTATACAAAGCGGCAGTGACTAAACCAGGACAAACATCACCATCCTGCTCTTTTTTCATCTATCAGCTGTCCTGTCCCTACAAAAGGTCAATCATTCCGCAAAAGAAGCAAACACAATATCAATAGGACAGTAAGGCACAGGTGTCGGAAGCATGATCATTATGGCCGTTGAGGGTGAGCTCGTGGGAGAGGCCAAGTATCACAGCGGAAGTGGAGGACAAGATTCGTGCGAGAGAGTGGCGTGTGCTGGAGGCTCTCCCCCGGCAGGAAGCACGCGATCTCGGAAGTAACTTGGCTCACAGCTACAGTAACTTGGCCGTAAAAGTTTTCCCTTAAACTACTGCGCCATGCACGGTGTGACGGCAGGTCGGTGTGAGCAAGGGTCAGATCCCGTACGTACCACCGACGCTCTCGCTCATCTGCGGTATCTCTATGACTACTGCAGCTCTCACATGTTGATATATACGCTACCTGTAGCAGCAATTTTGAACTATAAAATGTTAATGCAAAAAAAAAAAAAAAATTAAATTGCGGTACTTACCGTAACAGTGATTTACATCATGTTTAGTTTAAGCCTCATTATAGCAGCAAACCTGAGCTCAACGCAAAGAGCCCTGCAGTAAAGGTAAAGTCAACTTGACCGTACCCCCAACTGGGAAACCCGCATGCACTGGTTTGTGCTGCAGATATAGACCAACAGGCCCCAGAGGAGTATACGGCTGCAGTCGACCAAAGATGTCTAGAGCTATGGCGCCAGTGGCGGAAAACTCCATGCGACACTATCTGCGGCCCCCCAACCCTCCCCATTGCTGGGGCAGGTCAGTAACCCGCAGCAGTATCGTCTGGCCTACGACTGGCTAGTGTAGTTCGCGCGATTCTTTTATGGGTCGACCCTTGACCCGTGCTTGGTCGCTGGAACTCTCAGCTTGTCAGACGCTATAGTCTGCCGCTACTGCGGGTTATTAAAATTAGTTATTACATAACAATGCCCGCGTTATCAAAAATAACAGCGAGGAATTTCTGATAATCCTTCTTCATTGATCATACTTTCGTTACTATTATACTTCTAAGTAATAAGTTACGACAGCTAACTTTAACTTGTCAGAATATACGAGTGTTCTCCGTTTCAATTTCAGCAGTACACACCTTCCTTCCCTTAGATGACATGCGAAAAAATTCAATTTAAATTAGCAAGCAGTACAGCAACACTAAAGTTAATTAAATTCTCCAACGCGTATCCTAACGAAGGCATGATGCTCCTTCAGTACATCGAACTTTTTGCGCTAAAGTGAAAAGTGCTTCGTCAAAGAGAGAAAGCAAGCTCAAAAATAATTGCTGCCCTACCGCACCGTGAAAAATTGCTTCTCCTGCACTTCGTTGATCATCTACTCAATTTGTACGTCGCGAACTGAGAGCAAAGAAACATCCAATAAATGGAAACGCCAATATAAAAATCGGACTTCATGGCAGCACTAAGAGAAGCTATTGACTGGAATAATATATACAGGACGGTCAGGTTCCATAGTTTAGAGGAGTAATTATAAGACGTCTGCTGAACAATGTGTTTATTGACCGAGCTTTCGAGCGTCTAAGCGACACTCGTCTATTTACGGGCTTTGTGTGTATCTCTCGCTGCTTGAATTTTGGCTGTACCCTGAAGACGAGTGTCGCTTAGACGCTCGAAAGCTCAGTCAATAAACACATTGTTCAGCAGACGTCTTATTATTACTCCTCTAAGAGAAGCTGTAAATATCTTCATTGTTTGGATTTCATGGAGCTGAGCAAGAAGAGTATTCAATTAAAAGGATAAACATCCGACTGTGGCCATTTTCTGCAGCCTGGTCTGATTTCACTTCTCGATCTACATCAAAGCGCAACATAAATACAAAACTTGCAACCTGGCTTATTTTTCATACATCATTTTCGTTAAAACAGTGGCACAGAGGATACAAATATATCTACAATATAATAATTGTATCCATTTATTGTCAAGCTTTAACAAAATACATAGGCGGAATTAGTCTAGGTTGGATGCTGTGGTCATCCTGTTATGCTTCATTGAAAACTGATAGGTAGAAAATAGGCCAGATTGTGGATGACTGCAAACGTATATCTAAATGTAGTTCTTTCTTTGCCAACGTTGAAAAAGTATATACACTCAATGCAGATACCGTTCCCCGACTAAGAGACCTCACACAGGAAAATGGGACACATATAGTATATGGATAGAAACGTAGAACGAAAGTACGAGGGTATTCCTACACAGGATCAACGCGCTTGGGAACAGCGAGTCAAGAACAAATTGGAATAAAGATCAGTAGGAGTATGAGAAGAGAAGGAAGCAAAGTGGGCACAAAAGAAAATCTTGCAGAAGGCCTAGCTAATGGCTATGGTAACCTACACAAGCCCCTGGGGGCGCGGCTCCCCAATGACATAGGATGGGTGAACCTATACTAACCTAACCCTATGGCCCACCCTATGCCCCCTGAGTAAGCTAAATGCTGTACACGTGGCGGAAGGTATGGACACACATTGAGCTTCCACTGCTTCAAAAAACACTGAGTAAATAAACGAAAGGCACTGAACGCCTGCACAAGGCTGTCACCACACTGCTGTGTAGAACAAAGATGAACACAAGCAGCAGAGATTAAAATCGAACAATAGCACAACTGTGTCTAAAAGCTTCAAAGGGATATGGAAAAGGAACTGCTGGAAAAGTTGACCAGCAGAGTGGATGCTCGAGACACAGGTGAATAGCAATAAAGAAATAAGGGAAAAGACTGTGGAGCCTTTCAATGATAACGAACTTAGGATTTTATCGCGAGTAAGCGAGCTTGTCAAGGTTTTGAATGGAGGAGTGGCCAGTGCAGAGTAATTTGAATGCTGGTTTTAATAACCGTAGACTTTCGCCAGATGCGCATGTTACTTAAGCGCGAAATCATCGACAGTTTGCAATTTTGCTGGTAAAGAAAGCGCTAATTACTTCGTTTGAATAGAAAATACGACATACTGTGAAGCAAGAGATAATTCGCAGCTCCCCACGTAAAATCACATGCGGGTAAGCATCCAGCAGCAGTGAGTTGACTGAACAGAAGAAGAAGACGAAGAAGCAAGCGTTTCGATTTTATAAGGTTCGGCTCACTATATTGAGAGCTGCAGCCAGACGAGAAGATCATTGACGTGTGGCACTCTCAAGACTAAGCATCAAAGCCCTTAAGACCAAGTGCATGCGCTGCTGATGGTCGGAGGAATTCAATTGTGAGTTGAGACGCTTCACGACAGCCCACAAGTCGTAGAAGAAAATCAAAGGAGCAGAGAAGCAATCGATGTAGAAGCCACGTTATAGGTCACCATCAGCTGAGCAGAAGTTGAGAATCGGCGCATTGCGTCTTGTATTAGTTGGAGGAAGATATACGAGCAGAAGTTCCAACTTTGTTGCCAGAGCCAAACAAAAGGAATGAGCCAAATTATCGGGGCTGACAGGCCTGAGGCTATGGATTTGTGTTGCGGCTATCCTCGTAATCGTGGAGAAGCCGATGAAGATGAACTGCGCCGTCCATCACTAGGGGGGGGGNGGGGGGGGGGGAGCTGCTAAAGCGAACACAACGCGGCTTAATTTAACAAAAATCTGTCCTCCATACGAAACTGTTGGCCAGAGAAAGCTGAACTAAGACCCACACTAGCAGCTTCCCACATCTTGACTTTTGCACGCAAGAAGTAACGAGGTCCCGTGTGCACTCACGAAGACAAGTTTTACGCAAATAAATGAGCGAGTAAGCCAAGTCAACTCACGTGAATAACGTGTGGAAAAAACTGCACCAGTTCATACATTCGCGCACCAAATGAAGCAGATCACAATATGTGAGAGGCTGGACCAAGTGTGAGGTGGTGCCAGTTGCATAGGGAGTGGGCGCCAGTGTGTCAACGCTACATTCCTTATAAGTGCATAAAATAAGCAGTACACAAGGAATCTACAAGAAACAAGCGACAGCAATTGAAAACTTGGCGAACTTTAAATGAGAGATGCACGTGCCATAAAATATGTCAGCTTCAGAATAACAAACTAGAAGAATATCATCTCGTTTACTGGGCCTGAAGCAGCATGTCTGGCTGGGACATATTAGCAGCCGTGCAGTAATAAATGGACGAGGGCCTCCTGGCCCTATACCCGTGCAATAGTCGCTGCTCAAAGACCAACATACGAGTACATCGACGGCCAGTTGGTCAACACGCCAGCAGTGAGAGCATTACGTTGATTAACTGCGACCTATTGCAGTGAGTGAGCAGAACTACGTGTATCAATAAATGATGACATTTATGCTCGATGAATATCGCGGGTCAGCACGGCGCGCTCACATCAAATTAAATCAAATCAGTGTCGGCAGATTGCAGAATGAAATTAAAAAGAGCGGCAGGAGTCGGTGGGCTCTGACGGAGCGCCGCCGCTGCTGCTGCTGCAGCGACGGGGCGAGCAGTGTTGTGAGGCAGGGAAGCGTGGCCGACACGGTCACCTAATGAGGGGTCCTCTCAATGGACCCGAACCGTACCCTAATTATGTGCGTCTCTTGCTTTTTGTTAACTGAAAGTAACGAGTAAGAAGTGTTTGGTTCGCTAGAACTGCAGTGCCGTCCATAGTTAATTATATAGTCGTATTAAAATAATGGCAGACTTTCTTTGAGATTTCGACTGTGCGTAGACGTGTATATATATAGCTAATAAACTAAGCTTCAATCTTCAGGTTACAAGGAACAAAGCTAATCCAAATTTGCTCTTTTCCGCGAGTCCAAAATTAAGAAGAATGAAAGATATGAGTGGTAACCTTAAATAATCCAAGTTTCTAATACAGAAGCAAAAAATAGATAATTTATAGAAACTATGGAACAAAATATTATGGCAAGAAATTCAAAATAAGTGAAAGACTTGAGGCTACATCCCAATTAAAAATTTTCGGTGGAACTACCGTGACATTTGGTCCACACATGGCCGCCGCAGGTCGCCTTTATGAGCGGGTCATCCGTGAGGCACGGTCGCTATGCGCGTTTTGGAGGTGGCACGGGCGATTTCGTTCCGAACATAATCACCCATACAGGCGCCGGCGCGCTTGCCCGACCGTGTTCCACGGATATTCCGCGCCTCCGCAGAAGTAGCAGTGTACTGCTATTTTGGCCAAGACGTGGAATATCCGTGGAACACGGTCGGGCAAGCGCGCCCTGTATGGGTGATTTATGTTCGAAACGAAGTCGCCCGTGCCACCCACAAAACGCGCATAGTGACCGAGCAGCACCCGAGCCTCACGGATGCCCAGCTCAAAAAGGCGACCAGGTGCACACCATACGCCGCGCTTGTTCAACCGAAAATTATTGAATTGGGACTGAAGGATAACAGTTACCAACTGACAAAATTCTGTGATATCTTGTGGGTGTAGGTGAGCAGCCGTTGTTAACGAAAAGAATGGTTTCAAAAGAAAATGCTAAGACGTAGATGTATATTTTCGTGTTTAATTAATTTCTTCAAATTTACAGTTTGTTCCTTAATTTTACACGCAAACAAGCAAATTTTACAAAAAAACATAGCTGCATCATTCCTTACACCCTGCATCTCCAGTTCCATTAGCAGGGTGACGTGCAACAGGGCATGGGCAACCCGCAACATCATATCTTTGGATCGATATACCTGCATAGCTCTAAATAATACATGTTTTGCCACATCAGGGTGGCCGGTCAGCTCACCATAGCCACGAACAGTAAAAATCTTGACAAAATTACGCCACTGCATTAATAGATATATTTTTTGCTCCTAAGTATGGACAAGGTGAACTGTACGTCCTAGGTGTTACCACTGTGACCCTGGTGCCGCGGGTAACAGCGCAAATTGTGACCGAGGTCGTTTTGACAAATTTGCACATGATGAAGTAATTAAGATAAAGACACACGCTGAGAGTAACAAGGAGGGACTATTGCGTCAGTAGCTAGGCTCTGCAGCAACAAGAGTTAATCCTTTTCATACCGCATGTGCGATCCTTCAACCTGCGCCGATGCTCACGCCATGACCGTGTACTGCTGTCATGGCGCCGTTCTCTTTCGTTTGGATCTGTGGCGTCCAGGGGCGTCGCTCCAGCCTTGAGGTCTGTCGCATTCAGCGCGCTGGGTAACCCCTGGTTACGCAGTGTGACCTCGAGGGTAACTCCGTCTCCAAAATCCGTGTCGCATTGAGCTGTTTACCGTCAATGAGACACGCCAGGGAATGGGCCACAATGCGTTTGAGCAATGGGACGTAAATAGGTGGGTAGCGAGCGGAGTTACCCAGTGTTGATGCCAAGTCTCGCCACATATGCATCGAATAAATATGCGTATTATTATGTTCTGTGACCAGTGAAGACGTATTTTTCCTATATATTTACTACAAGTGTTATTATTTTGTCGCAAATAAAACCAAATATTTATTTATTTAGCTGAGTGTTTAGATATTTCGATTGCGCTCGTTGGTTTGTTTACGTTTTGAGCTCTCACGAAGTCGGTTTATTGAGCTTATGGAGAAAAAGCCTTCAATGGTGTAATTCATCAATTTCTTATGGTAGAAAGATCTGCAGGGACCTATCACGAATTTTTTAGAAGCCATTTCATCAAAATTAGCAATAATTACGAATAAACGTCTGTGTTTACATTGGGTTTGTTTTTGTTGTGGTTGCTTCGGGGTTACGCTTTGAGGAATCCTGTCTCATTCAGCTCTATAATAGCGTAACACCGAGTAACTCTGAGGCAGTCTGAATGCAAAAGGCCTTTGATCGTTTTTCTAATGTGAAGGTGGCTTCGTTCACACGAGTCTCTCGGCTCCAGCTTTGCAGTTCAGCGCTCGAATGTCGCGCTATGTCCTGGTCAACACAGCTGAGTGCCTACCGTAGAGCTAATAAAATATTGGCTGTCGCAACAATTGGCTTAGGAAATGCAACTAGTCAAGTGTGGGCCATCTCTGAAAAAAATCTGGAAGTGTATTAGAAGTGAGTAAGCTGTACACAATTCTGCTCTTCAAACGGACAGAGAAACGAATTCGGACGCTTAGTAATAAGTAATAGGTAAAAGAAATCACTGTTCAACCGCCTGAACTACTGAACAAATTGAACTGGCAATGGGTAGAATTTCCTTCATTACCTGGTTGCTCTCTGGTCGGCTGACACAGAGACTGACCGAGCGAAGCCCAGCGCGGTGCTGCAGAGCGAGCATGACAGGGAACGGGCCGCTGTAAGTGGCCTATTGATCTGGCGAGTTATTGGACGCAATGTAGGGACTATCTCGTCAATGCAGTGGCATCAGCAAACAAACAGACATGTCCTGACAGGCTCTGCACGGTGTGTGACCTTTGTGTGCCGCGGCGGCGGCACTGCAGTACTCTGCAAACAGCTACGCGCCATTTTTGTCACCTCGCGTCAGTCATCCAAACACTCGCCAGTACGTGGGTGGGGGGCGCAGATGCAGTTGTGGAGTTTGCTAGCTCCGCTACAATGGACTTGCGACTATTTCTGGCAGAATAACAAGCGGTCATATTTGTTGTCGCCTTTTTCTCTAAAGATCGAAGAGGAAAATACTATTGCCATCACACGCGCGTAAGGGGAACAATAAAAAATAAATTTATACAAGAGCATCGAGATGACGAGTTTACAATATGCGATTGATATACTAACGATTCAATCCCCAGTTTGCTTGTCAGGACGAAGTTGGGGCCTCCTGGTGTTCGACAAAATGCGAAGAGAGGGAGCAGCTCAGGGGGCCAAGGCTACAAGGAAATTGTAGCATCCAATCAAAGAAACAACATGCTGGATTCATTTATTTTGATAAATATTGCTTTATAATAAGCAAGAATTCAAACAGAAGATACAGTTTCAGCCAAGGAGACATTACTTCTGTGACTAGAAAACTGATGATTACAGAAGAGGAGCAACGCTATTGTGCGAGAAATCACTATGTTTCGCCAAGCATACACAGACGCACACTGCGCGTACTGACCTGTATAGAAGCAGAGCTAGCAAATATTCATTGGTACATTAAATGAGCCCACCGGACTCTAATACGCAATAAAACACTGCATAATACGCTACCCTACACCAGTCACGCACATACACAAGACCGATGTTCGGCTGCAGCGCGGCGGCCAGCACAGAACTTAGCGAGAAATATAGCAACAGCTTTTATTGCTCCAATAAATTTACGGTTCACTTACCGCAGAGCAGCAGCAGCAGCAGCGGTGCCGGGGTAATATCGAAATGTTCCCTGTAACAGAGCGACTGCGCAGTTTATAAAAGTGTATCCTGTGCAGTTGCTTAACTCTCAATATTAAATGTGAATGCACAAAGCATCGCGTGCTCATGGGAGCAGCAGATCGTTCGGCTGCGTAAATTGCCGATGTTGCCAGGAGCGTCCCGCATTAAACACCAATGCCCTAAGGAAATTAAATTAATACACTTAACATCCTGCAAAAGAGGGAGGAAGGCAATAGCACATGAAACACTATAGTTATTGTAGTTGATTGAATATCTTATTCACAATGTGAATTCATTTCAATATCTAGCTGGCAATTATCTGACAACGGGAGCATGTTGTAAATGGAATAGGTATATTTATGATATAACAATTGTAAGTTAAAGAACTAATAAACTACGGCCATATTCCGCTCTGCATGTTCTGCACAACACAGAGAATAAATACACAAGCGCGCCGTAATAACATAGACACATCATTATAATGTAAAAGCTCAAACAGCCAGGTGAGGTTCAACTGCATCTCATCTACAAGTAAGTGAGCACAGTGAGTTCATAACACAGTTGCACATACCATACAGTGCATCTCTTGCACCGGTTACTATATTCCAGGAGCGGTTTGATTTCTGTGCTCTTTAACCAATACGGGAAGATATGCCGAAAAATCCAAGGCAAGTATACTCTGGGAACTTGCCAGTACCATAACACGACTGATGACTGTCAATAAAAGAAGGCAGAAAATAATTAGATCAAGGAAACCACGGGTTTCCTACACTCTCCCTCACGGTCCTAGTGTCTCAGGAAGATTTCCCCAATTTCCTTCGTTGATTTGCTTAATTCGTGCATAATCTCAGAAAAACTTTCGCGGCCGCAAGGAAGTGCAAACTATATACAATCTACAAAATGACTTAGACGTACTTCTGACGTCTTCAATATTTAGTGCTCGAAAATTTGGCAAGACAGCCATTACCCCTTTGAAGACTCTTCTCCTGGCTAACGCTTCAGATCAAGATGGAAACACTAACCATCCAGTGAAGCAAGCAAGAAAACGAGCAAGCAAGGAACAAAGTGCATAGCGAGATGGTAAGTTACACAACTCCATCATAATTAGGACTACACGGCGGCAGGCAGGTACGGTAGAGGCAGAACTCCTGCAGCAACAGCAGTGCACCTGAGCACGTCCGACCATCCGTCACTGTCGCCCGCCGACCGGCGTATGTACGCGTCAGGTGTGCGCCACTGTATAACACTCCGATGCCTGCAAATGTATTCCCTATTGCCATGGCTTTCCTCTACGCGACGAGCGAACGCTACAGCTTCACTTCACTGTCGCCCGAGTGAGAAGCGCCATCTATCTCGTCCCAAACATAGTCAAGTATAGAAAAAAAGGAGCCGATTTATATTCTGAAGAGCATGATAAGCGGATTCGCACGAGTGATAAAAAGCGAACTTTGTAGAAAAAGCTCCGACTGACAGGAGCGGCAAAAAGGGCACTTTTGTGCGGCAAGTTGCTCGCCAGAGAGGAAAGTTGCCGGTCTAAAGTGGCGGCCGGCAGTTGTCTCTAGCTGAGACACAGAACAGTTTAGGTTCTTTACATTAGCCCATAATTATGCGGAAAAGCGGAGAACGCATAGGAAAGAGGCCGCCGAGCGCCAAATGGTCCAGATTTGCATGTTTAGGAAGGCAGCGCAGGGGCTCCACATCGCGAGACATCTGGAGCGGGAGGACGGAGGAGGGAGAGCAGCTCTCCTGGCCCACCGAAACACGCGTACGAGGAAGCAATTGCCAAGTTTAACGGCACAACTAACTGGTTAAACGAGCGGCCCTAACACGCCCCCAGGACATTAACTAAATAACATCACGAAAAATATCAACCCAGGAGAAATTCAATTTTTTAGAGGCCGGGTAGTAAAAATTCTAATAAAAAGAAGAAAAGTGAAGTCGTCACGACGACAGAACCGTGAGAAAAGTTGAATTTTTCAAACTGAAGCTCGATCATGACAAACGCGAGTAAAAATCGCTGCCATGGTTACAGCTCTGTTCTGTTAACGGTGCACAGTATTAACATAAAGAAATCACAAATAACTGTCACTATCCATGCAGCACACGGGAAAGAAAATCTCAATACATCACCATAATGATTTCCTAACACCATCGCATCACCAGCTCCATCACACGTACCTGGAAAAGAAAGAAAAAATTAATGGATATGCACGCTAGTTAGACACGACGAATCTGAGCTAGTTACAAGTAGTCACCGAGCTATTAAATAAAGCAAGCGTCGAGAACATAAGCAACAGTGCTTACAAAAAATCTTGAACATCATATTCATGGTGTCTACTGAAGATTGTTAGGAAAATTTTATGACTTTTTATGACTTTTCAGGATAAATATTTATGACTTTTTATGACCTTATATTATATATCCAAAAATACGATTTCATATTCTTAGG
>LQNS02278125.1:3656921-3697163 GCA_001587735.2 Parhyale hawaiensis | reverse complement strand
CAAGTTGGGAAAGAAGAACAGATGGAAGAAAGATCAGTATGAGTTACAGGTGAGAAAGAAGCAAAATGGGCACGAAAGGCAGACAAGACGATCGTGATGACGACCCAACGGGTCACGGGTCGTCTAGTAATTAGCTAAAAACGACATTAATGTAGTTTCAGATGCCTCATGATGCACCATGGCACTTCAGCACACTGGAAAAATGACGATGTGTAGATCAGCTGGTAAGCTCGTACCATTGCTATAACCCAAATCCGGAATAACGGGAAACTAGAACTCAAGCTGCTACATAAACACTGCAGTCTACGGTTGACAAGCCTATTACACATTCTTGGTATCTTTATTTCTCTGCTCCTCGAGCCAGGTGCCCAGTCAAGAAGAATGCAGAGAACAAAATTGAGACCTCTCATAGCCAAGACATCGTCCTGCGACCTCTGAAAAGGAGGTGAAGATGGAGAAGAAAAGAGGAAGGTTCCGTAGCCGCTGAGCCAGCAAACAAGTCCGACTCAAGTTTCCTTTGATAGAGGACTTGGTGAACAGGAGGAGCAGCAGCAGGAGGAAGACTTGTGCTTGGCAGCAATAATTACGCCAGAGAAACTTGGCGTCCGAGCCCCTGGTTCCCAAGTCTGGGAGGCGTGGCTTAAGTTTGGACGAGGCGCGTATCGGCAACTCGACATGACGAGCAAGACTGGCATTGTAATGGTGCTGGGAAGTCCATGAAATGCCACGCATTAGACGCCGATACGGCGCGTCGTGTACAATGTACGGAGCTGCATGTAGAAGTCGCTTGCCTATTGGTGGCACCGTAGGGCGAATATCTACAGACGTAAGTAATGGCAGTGCCATTATAAGCGAATGAGCTGATTAAGAAATGAGTTAACACACAAGGATGTGAGGTCAAGAAGTGAAATATGAAATAACGCATAGCTGTATACAGCAGGTAGCGACATCCAGTTAATAGAATAAAGTACGTGAAACAAAATCAAGCTTTGAAGAAAAAAGAAAAGAAAAAGAAGAAAAAAAACAGTTCTGCGTAATAGATAAAGGGCATTTTTGACTGGCTAGCGGCGTCCGAGGTAACCCAACCAGAGCAACTTCAACTTTTCCGGGACTTCAGCCCTGATACGTGGATTCGCCACTGTGGATGCAAAATAAGCTAGGAACACAGAACCACGACTTAGTTCTGTTAGCAACAAAGCCAAAATGGCACCAGCTAAAGCATTATGGTTGCATTAAGAAGCACGATCTGCGGGTGCACAAAAGCAATGATATCATCCGTCTTAAGAACGAGGTGAGAAGGGAGCGCAGATTAGCCCCAGAGGACGCTATAATGGAGAATATCAGGGGCGTTACGGGGCCATACGACATGGAGTCAATATTAAAGGCTATAGTGTCGCTGGTGGCCCAGGAGGAAGCGCCCGTAAAGTTTATGTCCCCTGAGGCTGCGGGCTTATTGCCTGTCTAATTAAGTGGCACAAGCAACGATGATAATCCAACGGCTTGCAGGAGAGCTACCTGCGCGTCCGGGGCCAGCGATGCATGAGGGGCACCAGCTTTGGTTCGGAGCTTCAGTACACGAGCAACGGCCAAAGGAAATGCAACGAAGAAACAAATACTGCAGCATACGCAATAAAACACAGCGGAGCACAGACAGGCAATAAAAAAATGTGCTCCAGTGTCTTCTAAGCAGTTATCACACAGTATGCGTGCGTCAGAGTGAATAATTGATGCTCGCAATGCATGACTACAACATCATAGAATGAAGGAAAATTTAGGACAAGAGACTTCCTTTGCGGCACCTAAGTACTTATTAGGGACGAGTAATTGATATTTCCATCGACTACCATATAAGAGAAAGGACGACAAGTAAAGACTCGATGACATTCAAGTGCAGTCTAGCCCAAGCAACAAATGGTGAGTACACCGGCACGTGAGCAGCAGCAGCAGCAGCAGGAGGGGGTTCACGCTCGGGACAGGAAGACCATAAACGCGCGTGTGATCCTCTTCTCTCGTTAGGGCAGCGGCTCAATACTTCGGCTCCAATGCCGCTCCCAGTCGCCATCATTGGCAGCTCAGAAAAAACGTCGCCTTAGTCCAGGAAGAGGAAAACAATCCAGTGGGTGTAAGTCCAGCGAGCGTCTCGTTGCGCTGCGGAAACGAAACGGTAAAATACAAGTGCAGGAATGAGAATGTAGCAACGCAGGAGAGTGGAAAGCTGCTGGTAGGGATGCGTGGTAAGTTTGGCCATCACCCCGATTGTATTCAGAAGAAAACTCCGTTTCCACAACAAAGTCGGTGTCACAGAAAAAGAAAGGACATACAGTACGTCGATAGACACGTGGAACCCAAGCACGTAGTGTTCCCACACAGGATCAACGCGCATGGGAACAGCAATTGGGGAATGAAGAAATAGCACAGAAAAAAATTGGATCTGTATGAGAATGAAATCAAAAGGTAGCAAAGTGGGCACGAAAGAAGGCTAGGCACGAAGGCCTAGCTACTGGCTTAGGTAACCTCTCCCCTGGGAGCCCTGGTTTCCATAACATAGGATGAGCGAACCTAACCCTAGGGCCCATCCTGTACCCCCTGAGGGGTTCAGCCAACACCACATCATCGAAATGTAAATTAGTTGGTACCTACGTGCTCCCGTTGGAACGAAACGTATCCCGTAAGAAACACGCATGGCTGACCAATTCAGTGATGTTTGAAAAGTTAACACAAAATATGTTGCGAAACCGAGAACTGCCGCACCTACAGTTTGTCACGCGGAGCAGCAACACACGACTTATCATGGCCCAGAAGGTTTTGCGAAAGGATTCTGCTTTTCACTAAGGTAAACGAGATTCCCTTTTCTGGAAGAAACCAGATGAAGAAGAAGAAGATGGGTTTATGGTTTGTCAACCAATCAGCCGACGACATATTCTCATATGAGGCACACAGGTGCAAGAGGCACAGAAGAGTCCCAATGCGAGCGGGGCAGCAGTCACACGCACGCACACAACAGAGTTCAAGACAAACATTCACTAGAAATAGATAGGAGCAAATTGACTCGCTGGGCCGAACAACACCTACAGCGCTGTCTCGGATCCAATATCATGCAAATGGATCTAGCAATGCCACCAAAACTTCTTGGGTTACTTTCTCAATAAGAGAGAAACAAAAGGAAGCACGAAAGTGTGGGTCCTTTTAGCGCAGGCGGATTATTATCAAAGGACTTCATAACAAAGGCGCAGCAAAAGTGTCAACGAAAGACGCAAGAGAAGCGAAGAAAGCGACGACGAGATGCAGCGGCAGCATCAGGGGCTTTGTTAGAGCTCACAAGATGCCATCGATCGCACTTTGATTTAGTCTGCGGTGCCTACGGCATGTCTACAGGTCTGGGCACTGTGAAGGCAACGTCTCAGGCTCAGTCCTATGCATGCACACTAGCTGCTGCGCATCGACATCGTCTTTCTGGGAGGTCAAAATGAATTGGCACTGCAATCGTGCATCTCATCCCCATAGTAAACGTTAAATCGTCTACATCGCACACATCCCAACTAAGAAACCCACATGCACTGGTTCGTGCTGCAGACAAATTCCTTCCCGAAGAACAAATCGAGGGCTATGGGATACATATAAGGAGCACTGTTCTTTATTAAAAACCAGATAAACTAAAGCAATATTGTAGTTCAGCTTGCAAACAGAGGCAGGGAGACAGGGAACACAATTTTTAAAAACAGCTGCGACGAAAGAGGATCTGACAAATATATATTAGTAAAAAAGACGTTTTCAATCAATATGGTAAGAAATGATGGCTGTCTTCAAGCACGATACAGTCTCTCCGCATAACAAATATTTTGTCAGTACAGTAGTTGGATTTGCTAACGGCTTAGGTTGAAGTGGCTCAACTTTCCAATGTGCACCCAATTCTGGACCTGATAAATAACAGTGCTGTATTTCAAACATCTTGCCAACACAACAGGCACTCAATAACGGGCAACGGTAGAGGGCACGAGTGCTACCTACGAATGAACAGATCAGAAACACAAATCAACCACCACCACGACAGTAATATCATAATAAGGCAGCGTCTAAGGAGCAATGCTCTGCACAATTACCCCCCACATAACGCTATCCGAGGTGCAATAAAGACACTGCCGACACAAAGCCAAGCATCAATGAAGTGTTAATTCGGTGCTGTAAGCTGCACGGAGATAATTGAGCGAGGACACTATACAGGCGGGAGGCAACTGACGGCTCACGGGCTTGAATTGAAAAGCACGCAATTAACCGAACGACTTCACTACCGCCCGACTGACTGGCCGATTATGCTACGCTGTTATGAGGCTACCTAGTCCCGCTCTTGCTCCACTCGTTCTGCTGTGTCTTGCATGTTATTACCCCGGGAATCTGTGCCCCGAGGACCAGATAAAGAGAAAGATTACCCGTTTCTACAAATCATTGGGCTATTAAAGTGACGGTTAGCGTTGGCGACTTCCGATGTATGAACTTGTCTTTAATGGGGGTTGAAAAACTCTCCAGTAGAAATAGCATAGAAGTAACAACGTGACTTCGGAATCACTATTACAAACAAACAACACAGTCAGCAAGTTGACAAAAGTGTGATAATGGCAAGCAGAGTACTGGGATTCANTGTCGTCATTTCTCCTGTTATCCATCCTAGCACTTTCGTCTGACCTACGGACATCGCCAGCATTCGCGGAACCCCTAGTTAGGGCAGGCTCACACAGTAGCCACGCAAGCGCTCTAACACACTTTAATGGGGGTTGAAAAACTCTCCAGTAGAAATAGCATAGAAGTAACAACGTGACTTCGGAATCACTATTACAAACAAACAACACAGTCAGCAAGTTGACAAAAGTGTGATAATGGCAAGCAGAGTACTGGGATTNACACTTTAATGGGGGTTGAAAAACTCTCCAGTAGAAATAGCATAGAAGTAACAACGTGACTTCGGAATCACTATTACAAACAAACAACACAGTCAGCAAGTTGACAAAAGTGTGATAATGGCAAGCAGAGTACTGGGATTCATCACTAGAAAATTTGAATACAAGTCCAAGGACATCATCGTTTCCTTGTACAAGGCATTAGTACTGCCACACTTTGAATTTACTGTTCAATTCTGGTCGCCACATCTGTGCAACGATATCGATAGCATGGAAAGAGTCCAACGCAGAGTAACGAAATTGATACTTCAGGCGCGAAACAAACCGTATGAATGTCTCCTTAAAAAACTGGGTCTTATCTCTATCTCGAGCAAAGACGACTCAGGGGTCAACTAATAGGAACATTTAAGTATTTGAATGGCTTCAACGACGTACCTACAACGGGACTCTTTGAAAGAGACATCAATGATCGCTTGCCAAACAACGGTCAAAAACTCAAGCATATCGAAGAAAGACCTCAAGTCAGCAGTTCTTTCCGTATTTCATAGTTAGCGCTTGGAATAGACTCCCTTCCGATATTGTTAGTGCAGTGTCAGTCAACGCGTTTAAAAATCTTCTTGACATACATTTGGAGAGATATCCTCCACAGCTAAGAACTCCTCTTCCAGGAGTCGCAAACTCTTAACGGCCAAAGCTTCCGAGGCCACCTTAATCAGTCTTCTTATCTCTCCCACTCCAACTGCACAGTTTGACATCTTTAAGCTCCGCATATCAGCGGCTCTTGATCGTGCTTGCGTGCATTCATGATCGTCAGTTTTGACAGGGATTCTTCCCTTTTTTCTCTTTTCTCCTGTCCTCTATATCCTACTAACATAATGGCAATCGCTCATACAGGGATGGGGCGTAAGTTCGGATGTCTTTTTGGGAATGGGCCTATTGGTTCGTCTACTGCCGCCTATCTAAATTAATATGGTCAATTGCACAGTAAAGGATTAACCGGGAACTTGGAAAGAAACTAAAAAGAATTAAGTGGTGCTGTTGAACGGTTTTAATTGCATAAACCTTGCGGATAAGTATGACTTAGTAAGCTGAAAAGTGAGTCTATGGCACTAAATGGCTTGCATAGCTACGTGTTCCGTGACTCGGCGAATGCTCTCGGTATGGTAAGACCGTTTTCATGTCTCAACAAGTTACACTGGACAAACGTGCTTTACACAACATCAATGAGATCAAACATCCATTACTTGACGCATTGCTGGGCCATGCATGGAGCCGTCTTTCCTGTGACAGTCATAGGGGAAGAAGAAGGCGGGAGAGCAGGGAGCAACAGACGGGGAAAAAAAAGGTTAATGCAGCTAAGCGCGCACGGTCCAGCCTAACGAGCCAAGTTACCCCATTGAAGCCATTCTCAGGGCTCCAGGCACGACGGACTGCCACAGACAACACCTTTGCTGGCGCACTTCCTGTGAGCCGCTCAGATTCTTGACCTCGTTGTGCTGCTATTCATTGCAAATAGAATTTGACCCGAGCTAGTAACGGCTGCGATTGTTGCCGTATACGAATCTCTCGGATACTCGCGAGGCGCTGTAAGCACGCCAGCAGTTGTGCCACCGGTAGCATGAAAACGACAGATCATTGCAAAATATAAGAAGACACCCACATGCGTAATCTTCAACTAAATATACAAGTGACGCTAGAAATCCACTCATAAAAAAAGACCACGATGCAGTTTGAAGGAGAGCAAAGTTAAATTCTAAAACTCAACTATAAATAAAACTACGTGGTATATATATAGTTGCATCATTTCCCCTTTCGATAGAATTTAGGCAATGCCAGCCACAGAGAATCAAGGTAAGGACAGCAGTAAAACGATGCGAGGAAATGTTCTACTTCAGTGAGCGGCTCTCACAACGTTTCCAGGAATTTTCGTAATAAACAGTACCCAATATCACCCAGTCGCCCCTTTTGCTTCATCCCCGTTAGACCTTCGTATCCCATGCAAGGAACAACACCGCTGCTCACTTTGGGAAGGAGAATAACAAAACGGAGCATGAAGATACACTGGTCCGGCAGCGCAACATGTACAAGATACCAAGTTAGTCGAGAACTACGAGAGTTGCTGTGCAGCACCACCACGAGAAGCGCTCCACATTGCAACTCGGGCAGGAGTTCTCGCATATTTTGGGCAGCAAAAGTAAGGAGCGCAATCGGAGCAGTGAGCAGCGTGATAATCCCGACAGCGGGGGCTGTTGAGAGAGCTGTTACGAACTTCCATAGAACTTAGTTGAATTGAGATGAGCGCGGCAGCTTGCAGGGTTGCAGCAAAAATTTACGGACTCCAGTCGAAATATCCAAGTTGAGGAGCGGGCTGCCCGGAATCTTTCCAAGGACAAAAGAACGATAGAATTTCAATGAAGGCGGAGGGAAAACATAGAGGACGGCGGCGGGTGGCAGGCAGCAGCTCACAGCCGCACAGCCTGAATGTCGTAACACATGCATGAGGCAGCAGCGGTCCGAGGCAACTTTGGCATCACTTACCGATACCGATACGCTCGACTCCACGGGGCTGTCCCGTGACGGTTCACTAGCAGGCCTCACAGCTGCTGCTTAACTTACTCGCACATATTTACGTGCAGCACACATGCTTGCTAAAGGAGGAGAGTATCAACGTCTTGTTGGACTGTGTACCGAATAAATTCCCAATGCAGTGCTTGTTTTGCACCAATACCAAACTGGGTATGAAGAGATGACGAAAAACAATCTTGTTGGAGTCTACGGAGTTGTCCCATGAGATTCAACTAAGTCGCTAATGTAGTGCAATGCAAATGGCGAGTTACGACAAGGCAGAGCTAGAGCTGTTTTACAAGTAGCCAAGATTATCCTGATGTGTGAACTAAAAAAATCAGGACTTGGAGTGACGACAGTTTTGTCAGAAAAATTATACACAAGTGGTTAACGTGTTTGTGGTAAAACAGCAGTACATATATGGCAAACATGAATAGCAACAGTTAAACTCTCGGAAAACGAATCATTATTATAATTTTTCGATCTCATATCTTTCAAACAAATAAACATACAGTGACATAAGTTACTGAAGTACTGCCTTAGAAATTTCACCCACGATGCTCACCAGCGTACTGACACGCAAGCAGTTGATAGCGCATCATGAAACCAAGTAACGTTCCGGAATAAACCTGGTTCCAACTTGTGAAAACATTTCAAATAAATTTTAGGATGGATACATGGTAATAGTAAGGCTGACGTGGTGGACTATTAAGACTTACGTTCTCTAGTAGCAGCAAGGAGCTCCTGGAAGGCCTGGAGTCCCTCGAGTACAGAGCGCTTGAGCGTGTCACGGCAGAGTTCGCTGAACATGGCAGCCTTGTGATGGTGTTGGTAGGCAGCACAACAGAGCGGCACGCAGTCGTGCTGACGCGGGGTGCTCCACAGCCCCGTACTACAACGCACGGGACACACAAGTTCGTATGTACAATGTAGAGGGCAGGTACGTCTGCTGGCGCACTCTGTATATGAGGGCCTGACGGGCAACAGCGGCACAAATACCCCGCTGATGTTGTCACTTGGGGTGCAATGGGCCCTACAGGGACCACCACTGGGGGACGATGGGCTGCTCACGGGCCACAACCAGCACCAGTCCTCTCTCCTCCACCACCACCACCCCCTTCCTAGCTCCACACTCCGCCCCATGCACATTTCTGAGTGCTGAGGCGCATACCAAACACAATGGGCTGTCACTGGTCAACAATGACGCTCTTCTGCTGAATTAGCGAGCAATTAAGCTACCGCAAGCGGACTAAATCCTGCTGAAGTTCCTGCTGTGGACGAGTTGAGATACCATGAACTACATTGACACGGTACAGCAACTTACATTAAATATGTCCCAATATTTGCAAAATGGCTTATGGAAGCCAAGGAACAAACACGGCACTGCCTAAATGACGCGCGCAGTGACATGCTTAGGTCATGGGCGAGAGTCCTACACGTCTGTAGTCATGCTGTGCGACACACTGACGCGCATAATGGAACTACGGT
Organism: Parhyale hawaiensis; assembly: GCA_001587735.2. Taxonomy (NCBI): domain Eukaryota; kingdom Metazoa; phylum Arthropoda; class Malacostraca; order Amphipoda; family Hyalidae; genus Parhyale; species Parhyale hawaiensis. The sequence continues at coordinate 3,688,218 of LQNS02278125.1, read as the reverse complement.
CCTCATCAACTCGGAATTTATTGTTAAAGCTATTTACGATTACACTCTTCAGTTTCCCTAGCCAACACAGCGATGTCGCTAGAGAGGAACACATAGCACGTCGGCGGAAACGTGGATGCCACGCACCTGGGGAGGAAGAGGAAGAACAGAAAAAGTCAACAGCAAAGTAGTAGTGAAATGAATAGAGATCTCCAGAAGGCCTAGCTGCAACTAAACTAACTTAGACATTGAGTGCTTATGGGAGGACGAATCGCTGGATCCTAACCCTATGACCCATCTTATTGCCCTGCGAGGTCCCTAGCACAAGAACGCAATAGAAAAATTCGGAAATAACTGCAGAAGAAGCGGAACGCGAAAGGCACACCTAGGAAGCAGGCGCTCGAGTCGACACTGTTCGCAAAGCAGGAATGCTTCAGGGTGCATTCCAGCGAGCGTAGCCCGACAGTAGGAATGTGTGTGGAATGTTACAATCCACACTTCGGCGCTGGGCTTCATTGCCGCAACATTGGAAAGGCCATCGCACAAATTCGAGGCTTTGGCTGCCAGTGTTCGAGCTAAATGAAATCTTGCAATAACAAGTTCTGCTTCTGACATATCAATACGATGCTTCCTCTGTACAATCGTAACCAAGAAGATACAAATATTTCTGATACGATACAACCGAGAGTATTTAATAATAAATTTTAGTATTACAACAAAAATTCCTGCACGTTTTGAATAGTTAAAACTCGTAGAAAGGTGTTCAATGGGTGGAATCGTCATATGTAACTACTTAGCTCTGCATGACCCATCACCTGAATTTAGACACAGATACAATAGACGTAGCATTAAAGAACACCTAATGAAACAGTCCCCGCCATGGACGGTTGAAATTCATATATATATATATATATATAATGTATTGCAGGGAGTCTACGAGTACGATACCATCACGGGTCCGGGTAGAATTAGCGAGGCCCCGACATGCGAAGCTCTTGCAAATACCTACACCATAACAAGTGGGCAGAGAAATTCAAGCAACAAGACGACACAGGCTGCAGCTACAGTGCCATAGGCAGTTGCGCAGCCTTTTCATTGAAGCAGCGACACCGGCACGGGCTGCACAATGAACTTTCCGGCCGAGCAAGCTTTGAAGTCCGGCGCACAAAGCGCTACGCCTAACAGCGTAGCCCAGCCAACGACGGACGCTGGACGCAAGGCAAAATTTGAGAGTCACCAAAGCGAACTGTGTAGTCGGCAGGGTATACTGCTAGCCCCAGTTAGATCCAGTCTCCAAAACGAACTGTATAGTCTGCGGCGGTGGACGGCTAGACTCGAAGAAAGATCTCGAGGGTCAAAATGATCTGTACAGTGTACTCGGCGATGACAGTCGGATGGGCCATATGTAAGTCGCTCTCTCCAGAGCACAAAAAGCATGACGCGTTGCAGGCTCTTGAAACAAAAATATCCGTGACAGTGATTACAACATAGGCCGCAGCCCCACCGACGAGACGAGCGACGTGCAATGCGACAAATTTGTTGCACGACAAAATGTAACGGAGGGTACAGCAGTCTGCTGCCCCCACCGCCGCAACTGCGATGCCTCGCGACACCCGTGCATTGCTGCGACACGACTGCCGTAAAAATCCCATTGCGTCGCTTGTTGCTCCGGTCTGTTCCAGGCCTTAATGTACTTGAACGACGCTTAAAATTTACTTCCTTACCAAAGTAAGCTCACTCAAAATTAAGAGATGCAAAAATTCGCCACCGGCACTTCTTATAACATAGAAACTGCTGTAACAAGTTTTTGGACAGTGCAATGATATACAAACCGAAGCAGTGTCCGCGGCAACGTATACACGGAAGATGTGTCGAGAAAACTTATTTTGTGCTCTCGTTGGCAACAGCCCAAAGTAAGATCTTAGGGCTCCAAACGAACGACAATGTGTGGAGGACATTTTCTGATGATACGTCACTAACGCACAGGAATATAAGCCAATCCTCTCATTTTTGAGAAGTGGCGCGTTCACGTACTGCTCCTCGGAAGTTATACTGCTGAGCGCATACGAAATAATTCATCGTAGCTACCATTATACCCAATAAAACGAACGGCTTTTACTACGTCCAATATTCTTGCATAAGTTCGATTATAGCAATAGTTGTGATGATGAAAGAACACACGCGAGTTTATTTATTCGAAAATAAATGCAAATTTTTCTTTTAGACACAGTGGAAAAAGCCCACTGCCTATGGAATTTGTTGCTATTAAGTGCGGCAACCGGCAAGCGATGCAGACCCTATGCAAATTTTAAAGGACGTCAGAGAAGTAAATTCAGGAATGTGTCCATATGGCAACTAAAGCAGATAATGGATTACACCACACTTTGGCTGGCCAGAATTCCCAAACAGAATTCCCACAAAGGAATCCATTCCTGCCCCAGCAGCGCTGTCGCAGCTCCAACAGCGATAACATCGACAGCACTCAGCTTCAGGCTGCCAGATCAGAGCGCTTCGAATCCCTCGATCGTTAAAGCGCCCCGGAGGATTTTTTAATTGGTTATTTAATGGAAATCTTACTCGGACAGGGAGTTCATTTAAATGGAATAGTTCATGCACAGAACAGTTTAGTCGGCACAAAAGAAGACGAACCAGGTTCGTCTCGATAGAAAACACGGTGAGGTAAACCATTCCACGTTTGGAGAATTCAGGCGAGAGATTAACATTTTTATACTTGAGAGTGGTGTTGGAAAAGAGGTCGGACTGAACTTTCCGGAAACAGATTAATGAAGCCAATGTAGCAAGCCTGATTTAAAGCATAAATGCAGACACTTCTAATGCACATTCGTGTTTTTTTAAGCCAGCGGGTGTCCGTCAATTGCAGACCAACCAGTAAAGAGGACAAGGATAGAGGTGAACGCCTGAGCATTATTGTTCATAGTTTACTCACGGAATATTCAGTCACATTTGCTTTTTAAATACACCTCGTAGATGTAGCGGCATTCTAAAACGTACGACTCACAGGAGTGTTTCTAGAGATCTATTTCAACGTAGCACATGAAAGTCGTAATTACATCAACGAGTTTCTTGGTCTATCAGACACTGTAAGGAAGTTGATCTATATTCACATTCAACAGCCAAAACCTGCCATTGTTGCGACACCGTTCTGAGATAGTATCACAACATAGGTACTGAATGAATCCCGTGGAATAGCACAAATTTCGGTAAGACCTGTAGCTAACTGAAACAAAGACTACAACAGCCGCCGTAACTCTACACACGTCATGTTGGGTGCACAACGCCACCGGGACCCCATCCACACATGACCGATATACCGAACGAAGTAAAAAGAAGTACCTACGGCAAGACGCAGGCAGTGCCCGGGCGACTGCTACGGAAAGATCAGTAGGCGCTGTGGGAAGCCAAACCCAATCAGCAGAGGCAAACGGCCCCAACGCGAGTTTGCCGAAGTTTCTACAAGAACAACAAATGCGTCCTCAGCATGACTTCCCTTCCTCTCGAACTCTTCGACTGATTGATTTCCAAGATGTTTTCCAAGCAACTAGGCAATACGCAACTGTCAGGAGGTGTCTCAACTTCCCGGCGCCGCAGCTGTAGCTTATGCCGCGGAAACAATGCCATTGCGGGCTGTTACGTAAATAGGCAAGTTACCCGAGCAGTGGCGGTCACAGCAATGCTACTTGTCATCTAGAAGACGTTAGGAGTGTGAGTGAGCACGTTTAGGCCTCCCTAAACACAACTGCCGCATTTCAAAAGAAGGTAAGGAAGGGGCACATGCAATATGACGATAGGAGCGCGTAACCTATGCATGCACGACGGCGTTTCCACACAGGATCAACGCGCATGGGAACAGCAAGTCGGAAAAGAAAAAGAAGAGCAGCATAAAGCATCACGAGTAAGAGTATGAAGATAGAAAGAAGTAGATATAGTAGACAAACGACCTAAGACCTAGCTAAGGCTAAGGTACCGCGTAGTTTTTCCACTGGAGCGATACTCCCCATAACATAGGATGGGCGAACTTACCTAAACCATACGTCCCCAGAGGGATTCAATCTCATTTGATCTAATATAAAGTGAGCCACAAGGAAGAAGCACTTGCGCAATAACACACCAACAGAGACAGAGGAAAATTTGTTTCCTAGCTTGGAAAAGAATGTAGTTAGTCGTAGTCAAAAAGTTTAACCCTCGATTTCCGAGCGGAACGATGTCAGAGGAAAGAACAAGGGATAGATAGTAGGTATGTCGATAGAAGTAGGAACCCATGCACGAAGGTGTTCCCACACAGGATCAAACGTGCATGAGAACAGCAAGTCGAGAAAGAAGAGGATGAGCAGAATAAAGCATGAGCAAGTAGGAGTAGGACATCAGGAAGGAAGCTAAGTGAGCACGAAAGACAGACGTCCCGAAGACCTAGCTAATGGCTGTGAACCTGGGGTAGCCAGACCCCATAACATAGGAGGGAAGGGATGCAGTATATGGGATATTACTAACTTTTGAATGGATTGCACCAGGACTCCGACAACGCATCACCCCCACTAAAATCAACCACGATGAAACTGAAAAGAGGATAATCCTCAGTTTACCACACGACTGCCAAATGTTTTCCGAAATCGAGTTATGAATTTTGAATACCGAGAAAGTTCTAAACGTTTGTCTGTAGGAAAGTTATTCAACGATGAAAACCGCACAAGTATTCTTGGTTCCCCGACGCTTTTCTGATTACCCCATTCAACATATGGCTGAATATTAAACAAGAGCACTACAGGGTAAACCAGACATACTTGTATTTTAGAGAGGTGCTTCCTAGTTAAATCCAATAGCGGTAAAGCTGAAGCACCTGAATTTGGTGCTCAATAACTTTTGACTATAAAATTTAATCGCTTCAGAGACTAAGACGCAATTTTGACCGAGTATTTGCGAAGAACAGGCGCACTCATTTGGCTGAAAGCGCGTGGCTGATGAGATGAAGTGATAAATTTAACGAGCAGCATTTTCTTCCCTAAAACAATTTTGCAAGCTAGCGAGTAACGAGACACAAGCGACGATGGGGAGGGAGCAGGAGGAGGAGGAGGAGGAGGAGGAGGAAGAGGAGGCGAGGAAGGCGGGAGGGTAAGCCGGCACATCACGTCCGCACACGCTGCACTTTTCACTGCAGCTGCAATTGCACACGCAAGTCGAGCTGCCAGAGTGTCAAGAAGGGCGGATGAGACCATTGCTCACGGCGGGGGGGGCCGTCATCCAAATAAATGCGCCCAGAGAAGCATTTGGGGCGACTGCAGTAGCAGCAGCAATGATCAATGGCAGGAAGATGTAAATGCAGCCAGCCTCATGATGGACCGACCGACCGACCGACTCGCCAACAACGTGACGACATTTTACTGAAGAAACTTCATGGCAAAATAGCGCTTAGAAACAGCACAACTATTCTCCACGTGAGCAGAAAAAACAACATCGCGAGGCGCAATAATATCGTCCAACTTGTTTGTATAAGAAGAAAGTACCAAGTTCGTCATACTTAGGTATGAAGCGATATTGTACGTGTTATCCAGAGTCGATGGGTGTCATGACGAAATTAGCTACTGCGCAATTCCCGGGGGCAGAAGTAGGTTGCTTCCCCATTTTTGAAATTCCCCTCTCTACTTTAAATATGAGAACATACCGCGCCTAGCGCTGAATATGCACATATAATTCAACTCGTTAATATGATCCAAGTGACTGGAGTAATAGATTACAAAGTTCACTTTCTGGAACTACCTCAAACAATGCAGTAAAAACCATACTAAAGTACTTTTTTTGAAAGTCACAGTATACACATGCAGTTGCTTGTTTGAAAGCAGAGACCACGTCATTTGCCTATTAACGTTTAGATGTCGGCGGCGTACAGTGAGCATGGCTCAGTGCCATAAAAAGTGTGAAGAATCACATGTGCAAGAGCACCAGGCGCGCTCTCAGGCACAGCAGGGACGGCAGGCGCGCACCAGAAGCCTGCAGGAGGCCGAGAGCAACACGAATGGGACACGCATTAGCGATGGCTTTGAGTTGCAGCAAGAGCCTGGACGACTGACGAGATCATGTGTCTCAATCTACTACTGCATCAGACGGAGCACCTCAGGGACACCAGATGCCCTCGCCTCTCAGACACTCCGGCGCAAGAGGCACTACGGATGAACTCAAGAGCTGCCAGACAGCGCATCACTCAAATCAACTAACGCAAAGCGAGAGAAACAGTAAGCCAACCTTGTGTCGAGGAGGGAGGCCCTGACGTGCCCCAGAGACTTTTACAGTTTGAATTAAGTTCCTTTTGTAGCACAGGGACGACGTGAAAGGGATAAAATATCCGCAGTCCGATATCAATGAAGGACGGGCGCATAACGGAGCTTCAGATCACAGCAGCAGGCCGGCACGAGAGCGGAAAGTGTAAGAATTGGAGCGGATGCCGGGGTTTCAGCTCAGTTGTCTTCTCACGACGACAATTAGGCTATAGGTAGTAAACATTGTTCAGGCTTCATCAAGTCAATTTGACTGTAGGACTTGCAATCAGCCCCCATCAAAGCTGTACGATAATCACGAGCTTTTATAACTACTGTCACCCCAACACACTGTACACAATTCGCTTGAACAACACGAGCACACTCGCTTTCTGCAACACAAAATTTGGATAAATTACAAATGTGACTTATTGTATCTCGCGCACCAGGACATGCAATCGCAATAGACTATACCACGCTCTCTCACAAATTTTATCCGCACAGTTGCAATAAACACAGCCGAGGGGCTGGCTGAAATTCAAAAGAAAATACATGCAAATGCAGCTCTGAATACCCGACCCGCATATTTGGAGCCTACAATTGGCTCTGGAAGCCATTAAAATGCAGTGCACCTCATTATCTGAACAAAAGGCTCAGGCAGCAGCCAAACGAAACTTTGTATAACAGAGCGCATGCGCTGGTGCAAACACTTCATCATACCAACAATGCGAGAGGACAGATACGTCAAGCTTAATATTATGACAAATACAGGAAGTTTCGAAACTTCTATGATATAAATGCAGATATGTTGGTATATTAGCTAAACAGAAATTGACCAACATTCTATCTAGTTCGGAAAAAGGGCTCAACTGTATCTGCAGCGACCATGACTGACTGCATTGGAAAAATCTGTGAGAAACGCAGTGAACACCGATCTTCATCAGCACGATCATCAAGGGATGAATGCTCTTAATTGTAGCACTAGAATAGATAGCAGGCAGTAGATTGACAAAGAGGCCAATTGCCATAGAGCAGCCGGGACTTACAGTCCAGCTCTCTACGAGCCATTGCCATTAGTTCAAAACCATGGAGACTTCCGAGGGAGAAAAGAAGAACAAGAAGAAAGAAAAAATTAATAAGTCAGGCAAGGAGTTGATCGGGCAAGCAAAATTCAATGCTGCAGATCCGGAGAGCTTGGAGACGTTAAGTCAGTCGTGGCATCACATATGGATTACGGTATCTTAGACGCTTTGGCCGTTAGCAGTTTGGCACTATGAAAAAAAAAATCGTTATTCTTACCGGTATACATACTGAACTCTGTATTATTGTATTGTATAATTTAAGCCACCGCTTCTGCAGTGAAGTCTATCTCGCAGAAGAAAAAAAAATGAAAAGCATATATACAGTGCCGTCCAAAACTATGGGACAAATATTCAAAACGGCATAACTTTTTTTCTAACCATGCCAGGTACTTCTTCTTTTGCGCACTATTAGCCAGTAAGATGTTGATTATGATGTTAAAATTTGAGACATGTATAAAGGATAATAAAAAAAGTTATGAACGAAAAGCTTTTCTCTTGTAATTTATAACGTCCAAAACTAAGGGACAAAAAATAATAGTTTAGTTAATTTCTTATTGAGTCCGTATTTCTTTATTTACATCGAAGACAACGTTTGACATTGCCATTTGTAAACATTGCTGCTCGTTACATGATGGCACCACGTCAGAAAGTTGATTATATCCTGCGAAAAGATATCATCAAGTTGCACAAGAATAATTTCACGATTAGAGAAATTTCTGAGAAGGTAAACCGTTCGAAAAGTGTTGTGGGCAGAATAGTGAAGTCGTACGATGAAACCGACTGCATTGGCGCTTCTAAAAAACCCGGCAGGCCCCGTAAACCGTAAAATGTCAGCTAGAGAGGACAGAGTCATCCAGCGCACGTCAATGAAGGGTAGTTTCAAGTCCTCAGCTACGATAAGTAGGGAAATGAATGACACAACATGTATGAACGTCTCACGTCAGACAGTTTCTCGGCGCCTTCAAGAAATAGGGTTATTTGTAAGACGCTCACAGAAGAAATAGCTTGTGAGTGCCAAGGACAAGAAAGAGATATTAGAGTTTGCAAACAAGCATATTAACTGGTCTCATGAAAATTGGGCTAGAATGTTTTTCAGAGATGAAAGCAAGTTCAATTTGTTTGGTAATGACGGTAAGAACTTTGTTAGAAGACGTGAAGGCGAGAAATTAAGTGTAAAGTGTACTAAGAAAACTGTGAAATTTGGCGGCGGGAGCGTGATGGTTTTCAGCATGTTCTCTAATCAAGCAAGGGACATAGCCTCTCGTTCGTTTGCAAACCCGCGTGAATGCTCAGGTGTATAAAAATCTGTTGAAAGGTATAGTGGTGCCTAATATCGTAAACTCACGTAACCCCAGCCCTATCTTCATGCAAGACAATGCCCCCTGCCACAAGGCAAAGACAATCATGAGTCACCTCGTGCAGCAAGATCTGAAAGTTATGGATTGGTCACCACAAAATCCTCACCTAAATCCAATTGAGAATCGTTGGAAAACACTAGGGGTGAAAGTTATGGCAAGAAACCCTACCTATCAATACGGAAGATCTTTGGATGAAACCTCAAGAAGAATGGGCGAAAATTACTGTTAAAGATCGTCAGTCTCCTTCGGTCATGTAGTCGACGATGTGCAGTTGTAATCGAAGGCAAGGGACTATTTACCAAATATTGATTGTTCACCACCATTTTGCTAAATATTTCTAGTAAAATATTGAGTTAAATGATTTTTTTTTCTTGTTTGTCCCTTAGTTTTGGACGTTAATAAATTTCAAGAGAAAAGCTTTTCGTTCATAACTTTATTATCCTTCATACGTGTCTCAAATTTTCATACAATAATCAACATCATACTGGTTAATAGTGTGCAAAAGAAGAAGTACCAGGCCGGGTTAGAAAAAAGTTATGTCGTTTTGAAAATTTGTCCCTTAGTTTTGGACGGTACTGTATGTCGACAGAAAACTGGAACCGATGCACGACAGTGTTCCCACCAGGTTCAACCGCCAAGGGCTCAACAGTCAGTAAGTCGGGAAAGAAGAAGAACAGAACAGAGGAAAACAACATCAATAGGAGTATGAAAAAGGAAACAAGCCAAGTGGGCACAAAGGAAAAACGTCCCGAAGGCTTCGCTAAGCAAACTTACAGAAACCCCTGGTGGCGCTACTCCCCGTAACAAGGGATTGGTAAATCTAACCGAACGCAGCAAAAATAAGAGCATTAACTCAATCTGACCAAGCTGCGGTACCTCGCTACAGCAGTATTACTCGCAGCAATACAATAGGACAAAGAACCCTTGCAGCAAAATAGAACGGCCTGGTAGGAATAGCATATAGGAACTACTATTCCATTTTAGCGCAAAGCTTCACTAAAAACAACCAACTGTTGCATAATGAAAACTCGCGCGCCTCATTTCACTTGAGACACTATAGGAAGCTTTAGCTACTATCAAAGGCTTCACCAATATATCGTCAAAGAAGGAAGCTTTAAAAACGTAGCAAAAAGTTTGAGTTACAAGCAGCATAGGGCGAAGGCGATTGAACCTCATCGCCCCTTTAATAAAGCCCTCAGCTTCAAAATAAAAGCGAAGCCCAAGAGAGTGGGCTATTACACACCGATATTGCCTATTAAGAGTCACTCAAGAAAGTGAGGCCGATACAGCATTTAGGTGAACTAAAATCTACAGCCTTAAATATAAACGATCTCCTAATTAAATTTACTGGGCTAAACAGTACTATGCAAGTGCTGTAGATTGGTCCGTTTTGGCAATAGCTACATTGCACATGTACATAGATAATTTTCGGCATTGGCCGCACTAGCCGGGGCACGACGGTCATTTTGCTAACGACTCTATGCGCAAACCCTATTTTGCTATAGGGCTCGTGTCGAGTTAGCAGTGTCTGCTGATGACAACAAGTCAAATGTGGCACAATCAAGTGATGAAATGCTTGCTTATACAGTATATTGGTATGTGTTAGCACCGTGACGCAGCACCATGCAGAACAGTAGGGACGACGCTAAGGTGCTGGAGCTAGCAGTACATTGCTACTTCACCACACGAGCAAGAAAGCGTGAGATGCAGCAGCAGAATATCAAAGACCAAGCCGCCACGACCACGATGAAGTGTCTGTATTTGGAGCGTAATACAGCAAGCTGCGGTGCCAGAGAGAGAGACAGCACGGTGCCGGGGTGCCATTAGAAGAGCAAGAAAGAGTGTGAAGTAGCTGCAGCATGAAGTGTGAGCCGTAAGTAAGGTCAGAGTGGAGTGCTCCCTGCGGCTCGCTATGCACGGGATCTGCAGTAATCTAGAAAATGCGGCACAACGGCCAGCGACGCACTCGGCTTAGGAACGCTATCGCTCTGCTGCAGGCGGCTCCTCTCCCAACGGCTCACAGCGCTCCTCACAAAACTCTCCTCGCCACTTCGATCTCACACAGGAAGAGCGGAGGGAAAAATGTCATCTGGAGAGCAAGTATAGCGAGCTGGTTCTGCACGATGTACGCATAGCTGGAAAAATCCCATTGAAAATGTACGAAGGATCAGCGATATAAGAGAAAAAAATCTATGCCAAAGCGTGTAAAACTACAGAAAATAATCCGCGGATGCTCCTTAAAATACGTTTTGGCGAAGAAACCTACAAAGATCTGAGGTTATGACGGTACACCAAGCTGCGCTACGGAATTGCCAGTTGGGCGCTACGAGATTGTGAGCAACTGATCGTGCGAAATTGAAAAGTTGCCCGTTCTTCAAAAAACACAGAAGTTGTAAACCATTAGATATGCGTTCCCCATTGGGGGGTGCATATGAACCCACGGACTGCCTGTTGGTTCACGCGCGGCCCCTGAAGGGTCAATGGCTTTTGAAGCTTCTATGACAGTCTTTTGTTGCTTTTATAGCATTGATGAAACGGATCAGTAACTCATCTGCAGTAGTTATAGGAAAACTTTATCTTTTATTGAACTTATTAATGCTTTTTTTAATTTGAAAAGTTTAATCATGATACATCTTTCCCTTAATGTCACTTTTTAATCAGAGATGTCAGTCTTTCAGTAATAAAAATATTGCAGCAAGAGATAACAATAATTCATTGTTAACAGTCATTCAATTGATGCAAGTCAAAAATAAATTGGGGATAGTTGAATGTGAAGATTTACTGTACGTGAATAGCGAGGATATTACGCAAGTAAATATATGTTTAGCGGATGGTGTTATGCTTCGATTCTACTTTGTTAATAAAAATATCACGCTTGACGCTATGAACATCTACAGAATATACTACAGTCACTCAGCACGTCGGCTACTGCCGAGTTGATGCAATTTTAATGGCAGGGACGATTGTGTAACGAGTCGTTTTCACCAGGGCCGCATAGAAAATTGAGTTAACGAACACTCAAGTAGATATTTCTGGGTAAACCGTTGATCGAATTATCTCCAAGCAACGTTTGTTGTCGGCTCCCTTGTGCAAAACTACGGTACGCACCGTCACTGGAATATTACTATCCATTCTTGGACAGGCAGTCGACATGTTAAGCCATTAGCTGACTTTCATACAAAGAAAGAAGGCTTTGTACAATTACACAAGGAATGACATTTGATAACACCACCGCAGAGCCAGCACCAGTAACATGTTGCCACAAGCCCAGGACTACCGAGTGTCAGCTATACCCTGCAGGGTCACACGCCGCTCTGACACACCACAACCAAAACCCAAAATGCGATAAGCCGCTAACAACGAATAGGATCCGCTCAATATTACAGTACAGTAGCGACGACATTTTGGGTTTTTGGGTTGCCGTTCTGAAGGCTGCGGTAACACGACCGTGTAGCGCCTGTAACATGACTGAAATAAATATACAGTAGTTCTTCGCTAGAGTGCAGTTTCTACATCAAAGGATGGCCGCTAGAATGAAGAGAAGAAAACAATGAGGAACTGAACAGCCCAAGAGCCTACACCGTAAAGTTTTCAAATTCTAGCGTTCTTCTGGAACGAGGCAAAGCTGCAAAGATTTGTGGCGCTTCACTAAGCTGCAGATGGACTACTACGCACATATGCAGGCAGAAGGTAATTGGAAGGGGCCAGAACCACGGCCGTAGCACAGCTCCACGGTTTCAATGGAAGAGCAAAGAGGCAGAGCGATGATGATAAGCAACAGGAGATGAAGCCATGACTGCCAGCAGTGGTGCGGTCAATAAGGGAAGAAGCCCATTGAGTGCGGCAATGAAATCAGAGCAGCGACTCGTCCAACGAGAAACAATAACAATGAGGCTGAAAAATTAGCCCATTTTGTGGACTACTGCTGCGTGTATGAGCGGCATCTGTGGTCAGGCCAATGGCCTTCACGAATGTTAACACGCAAGTGCCTGGACAGGACTAAAGATGCTATCGGGCTCGCAACTCAATGGCTCTAAATATGCTGCTTGTATGTATGTAACATTGACTACTAATGCAGTTCCCAAACAGCGAGTAGGCTAAACTAACTACTAACGCAACTGCGAAGAGTTGGATGCACCAACTCGTCCCGGCAGCAAAAAAGAAATGCTCTCAACCGGAATTGTTATGAAGAAATTGTTTAAGATGTACGCTTCTAAGGATACATAGGATATTAGCTTCTTTAAAGAGCCCGGCATTATATAATGAGGAAAGACACAATGCTGCTATTTCTTCAAGATACGAGCTCGCATGCAAGAGAGGCAACAACTAGAGTATGAAAGCTTAACATCTCAATAGGGCCACACAAACAAAGAAGACTGCAAACTCGGCACTTCACTGTAGCTGTATTATTTGAAATTTAACGGTTGGGAGATGAGAATTACATACCATATAGGACATAGAAACGTGCCAGCACACTGCGCCCTTCGATAGTGAGCACACATTAGTAATACTGCATGGGAATTTCGGCAGAGAGCAGTAATAGAAGAAGATGAGCAGCAGACGCAGGCCCGCAGTTACTTTATGTTAGCAGTCCATTAGTCAGAAGTTCAATGGCCCTCAAGTGAGGGAAGAAAATAATCAGAGCGAGGGGCGAGCCACCGCTGGAGCACAACACGGGCAGCTCGTGAGCCAACACTTGGATCTCCAGCTCGGCCAGTGGCACTGTAGGAGTTGTATAGCAATACTGTCGTGGCAGCAGACACTAGCAGCTATGGAAGCAGTGATGAGCAGTGCATTCGAGCAGGGTCACAAGAGGACAACGCTTCAGATGATCGTTATCATTATTATATTCCTCGTTTAAGCCTCCCTACCCACCGAGTACGCTGTGATCCAAAGAGCGGAAGAAAGGACAAAAAAAAAAAAAATTCCAAGAGAAACGTGGAATCTATGCGCAAGTCAACGCTCATGGGAACAGCAAGTCGGGAAAGAAGAGGAAGAACAGAACAAAGCATCAGCACAAGGAGAATGAAGATGGAAAGAAGTCTCGAAGGCCTAGCTAAAGGCTAAAGTAACCTATACAATTCCCTGGCTCCCATGACATAGCATGGGCGAACTTAACAACGCTTCAAGTGGTCATCAATCAGACATCGTACAATTTGTGTATGGTACAAGGTCTGAATCTCGTAATTGAGGAGCTAATATACTAAGACCATCCAACAAGAAAATGTAGGTTTGATCTTATAAATGAGCCAGGAAGCGGTAAATTTATACAAACTTCGAGCTGCATAAATTAATTTTAGAATGCTTCAAAAACTTTGACAATTTGAAAAAATTAACCTTGCAATTATATAAGATATTCGGTATCACTCGTATGCTAGCTGGGTAGATGCTGTAGACTGGAAGCCACGGTAGCATCATGCCTACGTTCGCAGCCCTCAACTCCTTGTATTGCAGGTTCGAGGCTAACCCTGGCACGCGAGCTCTTGGCTGATCTGGGTTTGCTGAATCGGCAGTAGTGGGAGTGCAGTGCAGCGTGGTGGAACTTGCCTTTCCCAGAAATGGGGTGGGGGTCGCGGGTCATTAGAACCTCTCGTCAAATTAGCGCCATAGTTCTTGGAGAGTCAGGGTCGACTGCAGTCGCACTTACTCCTCTGGGGCCAGTGGGCCTATGTCCGCAGCCATCCAGTGCATGTGGTTTCCTAGTTGAGGGTGCGGGCAAAGTTGACTTTACCTTTCGAAACATCACGGAAAAGTTCAGCAGGGACCTAACGACACTTTCGATATAAATTTATAGGTATTCTGAGAAAGTCGGAGATAGTTAACATCAATGATCCAGAGGATTGTGATTTTTAGCGTGACTTGAAAAACAAGATGTTGCTCCATCATTTCCCTGGGAATCGCTGAGTGTGACCTTGATGCGAATCATCAACTAAACTAATGACTAAAATTTCAGCGTTACCGTTAAGAACTTTTAGCTGCTTCCATATTAACTACATCATGACTGCAGCTGCTTCTGTGCTTAGGTTGTAAATTGGAATCGTCACAAGAATGCAACGGAGTTACCCGTGAGGAGGGCTTACGCTGCACAGGTGTTTTTGGTTTCTTATAAAGGCCACAGCACAGATTAACTGTAGAAAAGGCAGGGTCGTTATTTCTTACTATATATCTACACCGCATACATGCACACCATTCTCTTTTAGAAGCGACACTCCACTGCACTCCCTGCCACGCCCGAGCTACAGGGTAAAAAAACTGCAAGAAACCCAACAGCCGAGTAGGAACTGCGCTGTGAAATTTAAGACGACGGTCAGAGGTAACAAAACAAAAGAGGTCTGCATGGAAGAAGCAAAACTAAAGGCTGCATGCAGTGCCGCAGGTTTGCAGGACGCGGCGCGACGTTCACACAAGCACAGAAATATCGCGCGGGTCGCTCCGATGGCACCTTTGCATTACAGTTGCTCCCCTGGCACGCATCGCGCCGGATGTGTGCACACCTCGGGGGAAATTTGATGACAGAGAAGGCAAGCAGGCATTGCAATATGAGTGAAGCTCCCAGCTCCCTACATATTCTCTTTATGATCTGGTAAGATGCAAGATATTATTGATATCGCAGCCAATGGAATTAAATAAGCTGTAAAATTGATAAAGAGATGGCAAAAAGGAGGGAGATACTTTCCTCCGAGTATTTTTGCACGGACTAAGTGCACGATACAACGATAAATAGAGCTTGGAGAACATATCTACAGCTGCAGGATAAGCAGTACAGTATTGCAGCTTGGGGTGAAGATCCTGGACAGAAGCAAAGAGCTGCAGCAAAGACATTCCTGCGGATGGGAGCGTGGGCAGGTGCAACTCCTCGTGAGCCTCACTCCGCTCTGATTTTTTTTTCTGCTCGCGATAGCGCCATGAAAGAGATACGATAACAGCCCCAGTCGGGTAGCGAAGGCAGTGCTAAGGGAGCCACAGCAGGGATACATAGGCACGCGATCCGCAGCAGCTGGTGAACAGGGCACGTACTGCTGAGGGAGCGACAGCAGGGGTCCACAGCAGGCACGCTACACTCAGCAGCTGCCGCACTGCAGCGAGCGTCTCCAGCAGAGCTGCAGCAGTAAAATGCAGAAACTTTTGCAGACGATATCCCAGCTCAACGATGGCTTCATTTTCACGCATGATGGCGGGGCCAGGCAACAGCGACTGCTCCTGACAAAAATCTTACATTCTTTACGCTCAAGTCGACGTCGTGTTGAAAATGGCTTTGACCTTAGAAATGATTATACTATCGATGAGGGTGATAACATTATCTGCATCAGTGCCACCCCCATAGAAATACAAGAGATATACGTATAATGGTGAGAAGGATAGCTCATACGCTGGAGTGCATAAGCATTCTTGGCCAATTTAAACCGCTGTTGTATGACTAACGAACGTTTGGGCTGCAGACCAAATCGAGAGCAAAATCTCCACGAGTTTCTGTCAAAAGATATCAAATATATACACTGCGCAATGGGATAGTTGCCGACATAATTCCAGTCGGAAGTATTTGAATGCATCCACGCCAGCAACAGTTCCGCTCTCTAACCAATACGCATAAAACGACAACTGCCGACCTATAGAATGGCGGTACGGACGAGATAAGGCGAATATTAGAAGAGATTGCAGCTAACGAAAGACCATCAAAAAGCGCGGCCACGCAATTCAGCAAGACTGTTAGAAACCTTCGTTCGACCGAGGATCAAAAGCTGCGTCGTCTGATTGCGAGCGTTCACTCGCTTAATTCGTTCGGCGAGATCAAATTCTTACGACGCGCCTCATTTGAAAATGGAAGAAAAGCCATAAATCTCCGCCATCGTTGTAAAATTACTGTCGTCTCTCGGATGCCCAATGGAGGGGAGAGCGGAACTAATGAAGCTGAAGTCATTGTGATTTACCGAAGAAAAATAGAAAGACATCGAGAATGTATTCGCTTTGGGAAAGCGCGGTAACGGGAAAATAAACAAACGTTATAGAGCAGACGACGCGCGCGTGAGCTGCAGCAAGATAGGCAGCGAAGGCGTCCAATAAAACGAGCGGTCATTTCTCTTCTCAAGTCTTTATGACAACGACGAAAAAGTTCGTGTCAACAAGACGAAGGGTCCATCCTCGGATGGCCGGAGAGGCTATCAACATGCAGGAGCGGCGGCAAAACAAAGGACGTAAAAGTGACTGTCATTGTCTACAAGTCGGCAAAATACGTCACTGAACAAGCGGGCGAGGACTTCTGATGATGTGAGATCGCGTAAGAAGTTCCGTACCAAGCACTAATATATGTGTGGGAGTTGTGTACGTGTGCCCTATTGCTACAGGCTTGCAGGCCGGCTGCGACAGCACCATTACCGTTCTTAACGTTATCTCACGGAGCATCCACTTTTCGCGAAAGTTTCCAACATGGATATCCCAAGAAGAAAATAAATTTTGGTAGAGTGTATTAGAACAACAGGAATCGGTTGCTGTCGCCATTGTACGATTAAGTAGACCTGATACAGAACACCAGCTTATATAGGATTTTGCGTGTAATTCACATTGCTACGGTCCATTCCGTTTAATATGTTCACATCGAGACCAAATGCTTTGGCCACTATATACATATAACCGGCTGGTCTTAAAAAGCGAAGTTAACTTCAGGTAAATCTGCGCTAAAATATTGCTAATAATGACACTTCCTCAAACTAACATACTGGGAAACTTATGAATTTAAACATTTATTGGATAGCTACATAACGTTATAAATGTCTCCATATATCAAACAGTTCAACACAATTAAAAGTTACTTCATTTTGAATGTATAACGCTTTGATTATAAGTAAAATAATAGCAATGAATTATCCCGTATAAGTGGAACGTTGTCCACAATTAACGAAGCTACTTTGTAAATAATCGATAGCGTTTGATGCCGCCCCAGTAGAATTGGTCGCATTATTAACCGTATTAACCGGAGGTCCTGTTAAGCGGAATCCACTGAATAATATTCCTAGCATAAGCATCCCAACCCATAACACAGACTGTGATGTAACGAGAGGAAGAAAGAAGAGACATACAGAATGCCGAGCGAAAACATCATGGAAGAAACGAACTTTAAAAATGTGAATGTAATATTCAGTATAACACTAAAGACCCCGGCCACCACGGTTTGAAGCAGCATTATATCAATAATAATGCTTTAGGTATTACATAGGTACTTATGGACACAAGGTATAAAATGTGGGGTAGCTAATCACTCAAATGACAACATTCTCCACGAATGGAAAACATCGAAGTTCCCATACATAAAAGATTGCATTGAGTTAACAGATAAAAGATTGCATTGACTCAACAGTTTGACCTCAGTCTAGCAAAAGTAAACGCTGTCATCAAAGGTACACGTTGGGTCATTCGTTAGGTCTACAGCTGTATTATCCATCCTAGGAGAGCACATGCATAACAGTTGGCAGTTGGTGCTAATGGCAAACTAGCGACTAGTGTAACGTCCGCAGGGGGATGCGCGACATGAAAGCGCCAAAGCGTCCAAGTAGAGCGCCAAACTCGCACGCAGTAAACGCGACAGTGCGAAGATTATTGAGTTTCATCGGCACAGGAACATTCTTACGAAGTAATTCTATGCACACGCCTGGACAATTTTAGCGGGCCTAAGTGAAATTGGATATCTTTAGAATATTGCAGCTATCTGCAGGCGAGCTGCGTGCACGACAACAATAGCATGGGCTGTAGCGCCGAAGGAAGGTGCGGACAACCGAAGACGCAAGAATTAATGTATCGAGAACTTGTTGCAGTGAGGAAATGGGTAATAAACGGATGATACTGAGCTGCAACAGAGCACAACTGACGCGAACAAACAGAGGCAACAGAGAAAGAAGGAGGCAGGATTGACTTCCAAACAGTGGGTTTCAACGTTGTATGCCGCATGACGAAAAGGTTATTCTATACTTAATGCAAAACATCATAGGTACGTTTAGACATGCATAAAAATAAAACTACAATTAACTCTGCTACCAGACGTATGTTAACAAGCTATATCTGGTGGGAAGCCCGTAGCTTTTAGGTAACAGTCAATCATAAATTACATTATTATTACTATATTCCAGGTCTTAACCACCTCACCCACGCCATACAACGCAATCCAAGCAGTGAGACTCAGTTCATTACGTACCGTACGTCGCATCAGTATGTGAATATTTTATAAAGGCGTAAAGAATAGAATAAAGCACTCTAGTGGACGGCCCCTACCGTGGCTTTCCACACGAGAGTAGAATTGTCCCGCGGACTAGGTCAGCTATCTCGATCGACAGCCCACCTCGCTGAACAGGAGGGAAATTATAGAGACCATGCCTAACAAACTAACCTTCTCAGCAGGAACTGCGGCCAGCTGCAACATCTCCTGCGGAGAAGGCACTCGGGACAGCCCTGAGTTCGTGAAGCCCATATATATTGAGCCCGCCATAAAACGCGCGTCAGTATCTTCAACAAGATAAAACTAGGCTATAAAGAAGGACCAAAATATCTGTCCGTAACGACATTTATTAAAAGCTGAGTACCAATCAATGAATAAAACCGAACGTTTCGGACGATCTGTCCATCATCAGCGACTCGGTTTTATTCATTGATTGGTACTCAGCTTTCAATAAATGTCGTGACGGACAGCTATTTTGGACCTTTTTACTTTGAGGCTTCGCAGGGTCAATACTGATAAGATTTTAAACCTAGGCTACATATTTACTTTATTCGTAAGTACGTTTTAAATACAGCAACTACGAGAAACCGGCGTTTGAGCAGGTCCCTATAGGGTTAAGGAATTCAGGACAACACGAGGTACAGTAATCTAGCAGACAACAACAGCAGGTGCCGCTGACGCAACGCTTCACAAAGCAACTAATATTACCACAAGCTTAGTAAAACAAAGACCTCGGCAATAGCGGAGCTCATCCTCTCGGCAATATAATAAATGATGCGCTCGCCGAAGAAAATAACCGACAGCAGACAAAAAAGACCACATTAAAGAGCGACAGGAAACAAATAAGACTGATGAACGAGACAGCACTTCACTCGCACTAATGCCAAATAAATAATGCACCTAGAGTAAATCATTCATACTAAGCCTCCCGAGGATAGAATCCCTCAGAATTATTTATAGCCTTTGATGGAACACAGCAAGTCAGGATTTTGCGCCTCCGTGGAGATACTCGCGAGCATGGAGATGGCAGCAATGTGAGCGGAGCGAGATGAACTACGCCTCTACGCTTGTTGTTATGAGAATAGCAGCCAAAACCAAATGATGGTAATCGCCAAACACAGACTACAATCCGTAAGGTGTTCAAAAGCTTCTAATCAATTTAACTTCCGTTCTTTGCGGGGAGCAGAGTGCCTCCGAATAACTGAAACCTAGACTTCACCTAGCTTCGAAGACTGGGTCCCTTGGTTGTCCACCGGCTAATATCTAACCTAATAGCCAACATGCATGCCTTCAAGATTTATATCGCAGTTTAACATAACCAACGACTACGATAGCAATGAGCGATAGGCCCTTTTCTACTAAATTAAGCACGAAATTTACGATGCTGTAAGGTGTTGAAACAAAGCCATAAAGCCAAGCACCAAATTTACGATAATGTAAGAAGGTGTTGGAATAAAGCCATGGCCTATTCGAAATTTCCGAACAAAATTAAGTACCAGTTTGATTTGAACGAAATCGGACGTATATTTGTACGCAAAGTAAAGGTAAAGTCAACTTAACCACACCCCGTACTGGGAAACCCACACGCAATGATTCGTACAGTACACCAGCTGGCGCCAGAGGAGTTTACGGTTCCAGACGATCACGGATCAACAAGAGCTATAGCGCCATTGACGGAAGGAGGTCATGAAACGACCCGTGCCCTCTTGTCCTCCAATTTCTGGTAAGAGTAAGTACCCCCACGGCAGCTGTGCATACGTCAAATGCTGAGTCAGCACATCGGCCGCCGCAAGAGCTCACTTGCCTATGGTTGGCATTCGAAACTGTAACGCCCAGCGCCATAAGGCCAGCACTTTAGGCTGCCGCTACCGCAGGTAGCGTACGAAATTTCAGCTACACGGCCGACCCAACGGGCAAATTTCACTATTTGTTCACGAACAAAGCGTAAATTTTTGTCCCAAGACAAGGATATCCTTTTCCGGAATTTTCGGTAGGGACATCAAATTGTACGACATCGTGGCATGTAGTGCACAAGAAACAGAGCGCCTGCAGCAAAAGCCAGGCTCGAGTTACCCGTAACCAACACACTCAAAAAGCACCTGGCAGCTCAAGGGAGTGTCAGATAACAGCCCGGCACTAATGGCTGCAATACATAGCTACGGCTGAGTTGTTATGGTGGGTACGGGTGCGGCTTGCTTTGGACTACACCGAACTTGGCTGGCTGGCTCTTAGAAGCATCCCGCTCCTGAATAACATGAGGCAGTACAGTAGGCTCGAGACCAAAGTGTAGAAACAATATGTGCTACAGTCAATGACACACAATGCCTTCCAAGCAAGAAAGTGACAGCAACTAAACTCTGCCGCCGGCCAATTGACCATATATGCTCATTTCTGTAATGTTATTTCTACGAGAGCATTTTTCAGCCACACGGGAACTGGTTAACCCGTCAGTGATCTAACCCGAGTGTATCTGTCCAGCAATATCTAGTGTTGGGAGATTTTGTATTATATTGAAGTGATTATATATATTCGTGAATGGGCTACCTATATGACGGTAGTTATAGTGTCTTCACTCTGCAAGCAAGGTTATGCGTACCAGATACAAATAGGTCCTTTAACGATTTTGTATTAGTTTTTTTCTGGCTATATAATCATTTTTTGAACATACTCGCATATGACAATCAACTGTAGGCAACTGTTACTATTCAGTTATTCCTACTTTCAGCCTCCCAACCCACAGAGTACAGTGTGAGTCTATAACATAGGATGGGTGAGCCTATACTAACCTGACCCTACGGCCCATCTTATGCCCTTGGAGGATCAACAATATATGTAGGTGCTGCTAGGTCACCGTAAAAACACTACCAACAACGAGTGTTACGCCACGGTAGATCATGAAACGTGAACACAACGCTACGTTCATTACACGTACGCTGGTCGCGTTAAGCGACGTCTATTTGCAGCGCAAGTATACAAAAAAAGCCTGGCAAACAACGATAAGAAGGGCAATGTTTACTACATTAGCGGTTAATATACCAGCGACGCATATTATCACAGCAGCTGCGAAGGCACTTGTTGGACCTGTGAGAACGAGGCCGAACCAAATCACAGCTACACTTACTGAAAGCATTCTTCTTAGACTTCAGAGGAGCAATAGCGACAGCGGCAGCAAGTTTTGCACGGGAGTTTTTAAACAGCGGAACCAATTAACAGCTGCTGCAGGAGCTGCCACAGGTCAGGACAATAATGCAGCTCCGCTTTACATAAATTAACATTGGCAGCGTGGCAAGACTCGGGTATTGGATTACAATCAACTGATGCGACTCGACAAGGCAACAAAAAAAAATCACATTTATACTAAACAATTGCACGGCAACTAAGGGCAGTGTGTATGCAAGCGAGAAAGTAACGGGTCCTTCGCCATCCTATCAGTGTAATTAAGTTGGGTATTAATGCAAAATAGAATTACATGAAAAGCTTGAGGAGCCTCGTCTAACAATACCGACAAGGTGCGTAGAGAGCGGTAGAGGAAGATGGAGTAATATAGAGGTATATACAGGCGGACCTCTTAACGCGAACAAAAGCGGACCGACGAGTTATGAGGTAGGTTCGTACGTGTTATTCTGAGGTAAGTATTACAGAAAATTGGCATTTGAGGGATAGTTAACTCGCTGAATACTTCGTGCAACGATACTTTCAAGGAACTAAGCAATAACAGACTTTACATTTCATAATGAGTCTACAATATAATAAAGACCGATGAGCATATATGTATATTTGTTGTTTGTCAGTCTATTATCTGTCACGCTCCAAGAAAACGGATGCAGCAGCCTCACAGTTGAATGCACTTCTTGTACTGACAAGGTTGAAATCCAAGCACTGATGATAACTGAAACTTCCTTTAGCACTCGTATGCACCCTGATTAAAAGTTTCTTTGTCAGAGGTAATTTCAATGTATCAATCATTCTTCCAACTTTGTTTCAATCGCCGATGAAACAGCTTCTTACTAAGCAAAAAACTGGACCTATATGTGATATCCTAGCGTGGTTGTGATGCCGAATCGAAAGTAATATTTCGAGTGAAGCTTGACTGCCTGAAAAAAAAAAAAGTTAATTTTTCTCCATACCAGAGAAAGAAGAGTAAAGTTTCGTGGCTTAGCAGTTGTGAAGCCGTGAATGCTCATCTGTTTCTTCAAGCTGGCAGTTGTATTAACGAAAGTAATGATCAACGAAGAAGAGCAGTCACAAATTCCCCTCTTTTTTTGAAAGAGCAAACACTCTAATCCAATTAATAAACGATCATGTTACCTCGCATTTGCTTCAAATACCGTAAAACGGGGTGACTTCGGACACAGGTAAAAAGGAACTTACTGCAGTGACAGGAAAAGTATCAAAAGTTGAAAGGAAACTTCTACAGTGTCATAAAGGTTGTATCTTCTGTAGTATATCACTAAGCTCACACTCAAACTCGACTAGCATAAACACAGAAAGGAATACGTTTTNTAAAAAGGAACTTACTGCAGTGACAGGAAAAGTATCAAAAGTTGAAAGGAAACTTCTACAGTGTCATAAAGGTTGTATCTTCTGTAGTATATCACTAAGCTCACACTCAAACTCGACTAGCATAAACACAGAAAGGAATACGTTTTGTTTGTTGGATATTTTTGTTTGCTTTGTTTACAAAACGTTTTCTTTTTTGTGTTATGCTAGTCGAGTTTGAGTGTGGGCCTAGTGATAGACTACAGAGATACCTACCAACCTTTATTACACTGTAGAAGTTTACTTTCAACTTTTGATAAGTTTCCTGTCACTGCAGCAAGTTCCTTTTTACCTGTGTCCGAAGCCACCCCGTTTTACTGTAATGTTTTATTAGACAAAAGGTTCTTGAACAAGAACCCGACATTTTCCCGATTTCATTGTAAGAAACTATTAAACGTGCTAATATAGTACAACAAGAATAACAATCAATTTGCTTAGAAAATCGGTCTAGAAGTATAGGTACTACAGTTACCCTAAAATAGAGATCGTGTAATGAGGGAGCTGTTCGAGTTTTGAGGGAGTCGAGTTGTGAAGTTCGCATGTGCATACATATGATTGGTTAAAAATAATGCCATAGCGGATATTAACAACACTTTATTAATTTTTTCCAACTATCGAAGTTTAGAAACAATTTCTTTGCATGTAGTCTGATGGAAATATTAGCCAGTCCTGTAGCCTTCGTAGTGATGCTCATGCGGAGGTTCTTAATTCCATGATATTAGCCGAGTTATTCTTGCGACGCATTTCAAACACAACCAGTGATATATATATAAATATATATATATTTCGAAACGGGCTATTAGATGGCTAAGAATATTCATATACGGCCTGTTAAGTGGCCTTCTGGTTCGATAGAGGGAGGTACCAAAATCCTGGCCACCTAAATGCCCGTTACCTTCAAAAAGTGAAAAGGGTATTATAAACACCATAGATTTAAGGAAATTTTGTCTCATTTTGAAGGAAAATAAGCCTATGTTTCAACACACGCCTACTTCTCGATAGTAGAGAGACAAAAAAAATTTTGTGCTGCCACCTTCCAGCCTAGTACCAGCCCCCTTACAATGAGCTCTTACCCCGCCAACCTTGTAGGTTAGGCAGACAAGGACTGGTTCCCATAGTGAAATATGAAGTTTAGAACACAGTAAACCCGCATAAAGACCTATATTTGATATAGGACATTAGCAGAACCAGTCCTGGCACCTAACCTACAAGGTTCTCGGAAAGGGTGTACCTCTATCAGGCCAATGCGACATATATATATATAATAAAATTTAGAAAGGGTGTACCTCTATCAGGCCAATGCGACATATATATATATATAATAATAAAATTTCAACTAATTGATTTGCTTCTCATCTCATTCAATAGGTATATATACTGATTTACAACGCACTCGTACACGACATTTCATAGACATAACATGGCCCGATATCTCAAAAAAGTTAATCAAAGAAGGAGTCATACTACAGTGAAAGGCTCATGTAAAGCGTCGAAAGGACGACAGCGTAGGCTTGTCAGGCTACGCTATAGATCATTCGTAGTCTATTATGTACAAGACAGAATGGATGGCAACATAGGAAGTCATGCACCTGAAGTCTACGAACGCCTTAGTTTATAAGTGGGATCTCTCTCGAGACGGCGTAGATTTATCTCGACACAATATGGCCGTGTAAAGCTCTAAATTATTAGGTCGTATTTAGCACCCAAGATTAATTTTCCGAGGAACAAGTGGTAGAATTCAACACGGCGGCCGGAGCGAGAACAGAAAGCGCTGCACGCACAAGTGCGGCAAGCGGTACGAAAGGCAACTGGGGCCTCTGGACTTGTCATGCCGCCGAGCTGCGACACACGGGAGGCAGGGTAAGATGTCGTAGGTTCATAATGCCGGGGCCACAATATAAAATCGCACGCTCAACTTATGAGTGGACGTTCAGATTGTACACCATCTCGATACACCATGGTAGACGGCAGCCACGGTAAAATCGCCTCGTCCGCGTACCCCAACCAGAGGACCCACACGCACTGATTTGTGCTGCAGATAAACACCCACTTGGGGAAAGATGGTGGCGGAAAGTACTAAGTTCAATGAGCAGAATTTGTGCTGCCGGAGCAATACCTGTTCTTAGACTCATGTTGCTGCAGAGCAAACAGCGCGACAATTTGCTAAGCAGACCAAACGAATAGTTAAGAAAATAATTGCGGTGATACTGCATCGATCTTTTTGTTTTCTAAATCCATAGACAACCATCCAATGTCTGAAGAAAGTGCCCTACCATTATACACTTCAACGCTCAACATCTAGCGCGAAGAAAACAAACCACAGGCTGTAACAATACGTTAATTACAATTGACCATAACATGCAGAATAAGCACATAAAGAAGCTACTTATCGTACAAAAGACGTAACGCAAGAGCGGGGCACAAATTATAGGAAGCGTACATTAGCGAGAAGCCTGCTGTTGCAGCAGCTCCTATAACACTGATGCGGCGCCCGACGGGAGGCCCTGGCAATTACGGCAGGCAGTACAGCAATTACGTGTGTACGCTACCAAGCCAAGCGATTTCCAGGCTTGCTAATGAATATCCAATGAGGGCCTGACTATGAAGCGGCGCCAAAACTCAGGCATCGACTTGGGCCTCCGGGACCAAACTCCCCACCTAAATTATCCCCAAAGTTCCACCCAAACTTACAATGAAATTAAGGCACTGCTACTAACGCCTACGAAACAGCAGCATCGTACTGCGATTAAATTTCTTTTTATTCGAGCCGGAGGAAAGAAAAGTGTAGGCAAGAAAACACCAAAATGAAAACTCAAGAAGCACTCCAACTCGCGAGAAAGTTGGCCAATCAACTAAAAGGTAAAATACGTAGCGGCTCTTATTAGTTTCAAGTTTGGGTGATATAATCAAATGCCAGACTGAAGGTTGAAGAAAGTTGGCAAATGAGAGTAAAATGGCGCTCAGTCAACAGTCGCGGGCCAAAAGTTGGGTCGCTAGAAGCCTAACGAGCACCGACTGCTGGCGTCATACGAGACGAAGGTGCAGCTTAAATAAACACCTAACCACGGACGGGTCCTAAATTACTTCACACCCGGCACGTGACAGGGACTGCCTGCAGCGCGTCCCTGCCGCACCTCTCAGTGTCGACTCGCAGCTATGGGACAGCTGGGCCTGCGAGTCTTTGGAGGCCAGGTAGGCATAACTATCGGCTGGTACAACCCAACAGGGCTCCTAGTCATGGATCTCATCCACTACATGTCGCAAATACATAATGTTGACACGAGATACTTCGCACGTGGAACCAGTCCCACATATGCAAGTTGGAAGGTCCCACACCTGCAGTCTAAGTGTAAATCACACAGGGCTTTGTCACGTCATGGGGTGATATGGATTATTGCTAAAGTGCATGACATGACAAAATTTCACGATCTGCATGTAAGTGCGGAAACGAAAAAGCAGATAAGGAAGATAACGTCGCAAATGCGAGGAAAAGAGCTGTTTCAGGTGTCAGGTACATCATCGCTTCTAAATATATACCAGCATTTAGTAGCCATCGCAGTCCAAAATTCCGGACATCGTTAGTATGTACAGCTGTTTTAGGGTACGTTAGATAACGTTGAAAACCAAGTGCTAAGCGATAAGTAAGCACTGGCTTCGGCTTAAATTCTGCGGAAAGTGTGAACTTAGAATTGGAGTTCATGTAAAATCTCTCGATGAGTTAATTATATTGCGCAACGATTGTTTTTTCAAACGAACAAATCATTGTGCATCATAATGAAAGCAGGACGCCACTTGACACAGAAGGTATTGAAAGAGCATACTACGTACAAATCATGCAGAGTACCATCAAACAGAAACATAAGGGAACTGATGCAAAGAGAAGCTTGCTTCTTTTTTCCACTGGAGCTGTCAGTTGCAGAGAAGAGAAAAAAATCAGGATGGAAAATCGTAAGCCTTTACATTCTGTACGTAACAACTGCAATAAACTTCAGTGGAAATATGCTTAAGGAAAGCACAGTAATTTGCATATTCATATAAAACATTACCAGCTCAAAGGAGCACTCACGAGTTAGCAACAGATACAAAAAAGGAGAAAAAGTTTCATTTGAGCGGGAAGGCGCGAGTCGTATTTCCTAAATGAAGTTATTCCCGAGTTCAGAGAAGCGTCACATTGAGTGTCAGGCGCAAACGGCGGGGCATCGATATGAGTCGGAGGTCGGCGGGCTGACAGCGACCTGGGGGCCGGGACTAGGCTTCGTATAAATATACAAAGGAGGCAATAGGACACTCCAATATGCTTCGTATAAAGGAACCTTATGAAAAGTGAGACAGCACAGTGCACTGAAGTATATATTGGTCGGTTTGGGAGCTGCGTATACAAAGGTAGCAGATTGGGAGAATAAATCAAGAGTACAACCCAATGGGAAATTTATAGGCATTTATCGGCTGCATATAGGCAATTATCGGCTGTCGGCGAGTAAATACAGAACGGTATCGGATAATATCGGATAAAAGCCTATAAATTTCAGATTGGGAATGCAGTTATATGATTTCTCTTCCTGACACAAGTTTAGACGTGCCTATGCATACAATTGTCTAGAGACGTTCTTCAACCTGTTCACCTGTAGATGAACTAGACGAGAACACAATCCTTTCACGTCAAGGATAAATGTTATAGGCAAGCCGTACGTGGGCACTTTGTCACCGAGTGCTGGATTCTTCACGATCTCACAACAAATTACAGACAAAGCCGGCGTTTTTCGAGTAGAAACTATGCCGAAAGTAGCACAGCACGTAGCATTGTTTTCAAGTAACACAGACCTGGACGTTGATTGAAAGTCAACAGGCAGAAATAGCTGCAGTTCTCCGACCTAGTGAAGCAACAAAGCAACGAAGGCGCCAGAGAAGCTGTCACATGCTGACACCACCAGAGCTCTGGAAAGTATTTTTCATCTCATAAATCCTATAAGGCGAAGTAAACCCTTCGACCCTAGAATTGAAGCGAGAAAGAAACCACGGTGACCAAAATGAAACGCTGCGAGTGACTTATGGACGTGGCAACGTCCGGCGGAGCGCCGTGTGTTGCCGCGCTGGCTTCGCGAGAGCACTGTTCCCAATATGCTGGCCTTGCTCATGATATAATAAGTGCTCTACCTCACCGTTTGGGTTACTTAGCTTAGAATAGGTAAGGTTAGTTAAAAATGAGCTAGGATAGGTTCAATTCAGCTATTATAGGTGCCTGACCTGACTTATAGCCAGATGTGACATGTGGATCTCAGGTAGGCCATATAGGTCCTCTAAAGGCACCAAGTAATCTTATCTGACCGCTGCATAGACCTTATCCTCCAAACCTATAATGAAAAGCTGTTGTTACCGTAACAGATGATGAAGAGTAACTTTCACCCTCACATACGTATGCAATTAGCTCAGCCATATCACGATACCATTTTAATTCAAGTTTGGAATATGAGATGGTTGTTGTCACAACGCTGAACTGCGATCAACATCCGGTGGGTGTTACGGAGGGAGGCTAGGAAGAGGAGGAAAATAGACGAAGGAAGGATGGGAAGAGAGATGAAAACGCCCAAGGAAACCTCCCAGAGATGGAAAGGGTGAGGGCCGTTAGCAGAGTTATACGCAGGCAGATTAGAGACGGTTAGCTGGAAAATGAGGTCTGTAAAGTGATCAAAGATCTGTACAGTCGTGCGTTAACAGTGTCCAGTTAATAAATAGCCGAGGTCTGTATAATAAGCCGAGGCCAAGCCCAACATACAGCTCTCAATAAAAAGTAAACTACAACTGAAATAATTATGAGTGAAGTCACCATGCAACGACCGAGCTTAGGAAATAAAATCTGGTAACAAAGGTAGATAAAGAGAAGTAATTCGATTCAGGAAACTGTGCATTTTATACAGAAGAAGTTCTTGTACAAGCATCGATATGTGATGGAGGTTGCCCGACACGCGAAGCTGCATGAACACCTAAGCGCAAAATCATTAGCCAATAGTATGTATAGGTGCAGAAGGCTACAAACTACCAGCTTTGGGTCACCCCACAGCAAGAGAAAAGCATCGGCACCAATGTTGGGGCGACATACAATCTCTTCACTTGCTCCGGGAAAGGGAGCAAAGCTACCCAAATGAGGAAGAAACAAATAGCAACAACCTCGCTGAGGAGAAGCTCGTCTCATCCTTTAAGCTCGGACACCACACCTTACAGCCAAGCGGCAGTTCTCATGACGAAAAGAATGAAGAAGTCTGGGCCAAATCTAGCGTTCCGGAGGCTCGAAAGGCGAGCAGGTAATTCGTTACCAACTTTAAGGCCATGTAATGGGTTAGCGTTGCCGGTGACGCGCAGGCAAACACCGCTGTCACGGCACCGAGTAAGAAAGCTTATGAAGAAATAATGGCGCGTACAACACGCTGTCGGGAATATTCGTTGAACGGGCGAGGATTTGAGCCACACCACTTCAGTCAGTACCGCGGTGTGAATCATGAACTGCTTTCTTGTTTCTCTCTGCAATAGCGCTCGTCCGATAATTTCGCATACAAAAGAAACGTTAACATCATGACGAGGGTATGCAGTATACGTAAGGAAAGCCGGGATGGTGGCAACGAGCATGACTGGCATCTCAGGTTAGTACCGATTATATGGAGTGAATGAGTGTAGGATGTTCGAGGCTCCATAGACAGAACTACGGTGTTGTAAGAGGGGAAAATGAAAACACTTGTAGAATGTCGACAGAAGAAGCGTTGAACTCCTGCACGAGTGTGTTTTCACAAAACATCAACGCATATGAGAACATCAACATGGGAGTGAAGGGGAAGAACACAGCAACATGTTCGAAAATGGAAGGAAACAATGTGCACACGAAAGAGAGACGTTCCGAACGCCTAGGTAAGGCTAAGATTACCTATAGGGACCCGTTGGGGCGCTCCTCTCCGTAACACTGGATGAGCGGCAGGTCAAACGGAAGCCAAATAGAAGCACTAACTTCTCATGAAACTGTACGGTCAGCGACGGTGCTAGAAAATCGCATGTATCAGACTAATTAAGCTAACGGCAGGCAAATGTACAACATATCGTACTTCACTGGCTATGTAAGCTACAGGAACTGACCAAGGCCTACAAGCAAGAACAGTGAAACATGCGTGCAATAGTCACGATGAATATTTAACAACAGCTCTCACAACACGGTTTACTGCAACACACAAAAAGTACGTTGCCGCCCAGTCAGCCAGAACCGTGAGCAGGATTGCTGCTCTTTAAATCAAGGGAAAAACTGTAGCGTTTTGCTCTCAAGAGCTGCTGTTCAACACAAACCGTTCTCTTTGCAAGGAGAGGACAGCGCTAAACCGTGGCTCTTTAGAAGATACCAGAAGAGCTTTACAAAGATACAAGATGCATTATGTACAACAGTGTTGCTTTCCGACACGACCCTACATTTCCTTTGGTCAATAGTTACGATACACTCTTCAGTATACTTCTCTTTCACGATCATGCCATGATTTAGCTTCAATTCCCACTTAATAAATGAGACTGAAATGCGGTAGTTCAACGGTTTCGTAATGGATACGCACTCCAACACAACCGGGTCAACAAAAAATAAGTAAACGTATAAATAAATACCATGATTGGGGCTCGAGAAGAACGGAGCAGGAACACTGCGCTCGTGGCAGAGACTGGAGACTCTATTTATGCTAAACAAGAGAGTAAATGGCAGAGCGGGAGCAGCGCAGCTAGCAACAAGAAGCAAGACAGGCCGCGGTTCTATTGTGTTACTGGCGCAGCCGAGATTGATGGCACCGGAGCAGCGTTACACATTCATGCGCTCTGCGCACACTGCATAAACATACTGCAGCAGGTACA
>LQNS02278125.1:3622365-3654984 GCA_001587735.2 Parhyale hawaiensis | reverse complement strand
CGGCAAATTGGTGCGCTGGCACAAGCGCCAGGATTAATGGCCGATAATGGAGGCGGGCGAGCATTTCCATATCCGATAGTCGAACGCAGCGGCCAGTTAACGCCAAGCTCTTGAGTAACACCTTCAGTAGGCCCACCGTTGCATGGTAGTGTTGTAATGAGCGCCCCATTACTTCTGGGCCCACTCAGTTGTGTAGCTGAGCTGGTGGGTAAATTCTGAATGATCACAGCTCCAAATACTGTACACCTAAAATTCTGGAAAGATTAGAACTGAAGAGGATTATCTAGGCGAAGAAGGGAGCATTGGTTTCGCGCGTTCAGCGGCCCACAATCGAACTGCAGTAGCTAAGCGTTTCTCGTTAGCTAATGGTCGGTCATGCAATACTAATGCAGTCCTTCATATAAATTATATATGAATCCCAAAACTAGCACTCCATTTTATATATATAAGCAAAGTATGTGTACTTAAAAATTGGATACAATCGAATTTCCACTTCCCTCTTTGCTATAGTAGTGTAAAAAAAACGGTCGGTACGACATAGTAAATGGAAACTAGGAGTAGACGAAAAACTCCGCACCATCTCCGCTAACACTGAGATTAGAGCAACACTCGAGACAGTCCTCTGCTCGAACACTAGAAATTCATCAGTTTTCCGTGTCAATCCCCAGAAAAAAACACGATCCGAGTAACAATACTAATGAAGAAACGGAGACTTAACAAACACACGCATTACACAAGATGTATGAAGAACTACATGTATAGCGAGAGCACTGGATGAGAGGGGAAACACAAGGTGCGTGTGTTTGGAGCAGTGAGAGCACACACACACAATGAGAGTGGTAGCGGAGCGAAGGGACGACGGCCGGAGCAGCGCCCACCGCACCACATGAACTCCACGGCAGACTGAGGGCAGGCAAGCATCGGTGGTGGCACCTCCACCCGCGAGTGGCCCTGTCCCCAGGCGGCGGGTATGCGGAGCTGCCCTCGCCGCCCTCACGCCAGTATACATCAAAGGTCATCTGGGGAGCGCGGCACGAGTACCAGCGATGGAGCACCGAACCTCTCATTGGTTAATATTCCACTCGCTCTCTCTCGCGTCAACGGTGATCTAAAGAAACGAATAAGAGGGACAGAACATATACCAGCTAAAGCAAGGAAGTTATACATGCAGGATAACAGCGGATGGAAACGGTAAAGAAACACGAGAACAAAACGAAGGCTGTAGAGGGTACGAAGAAACGTAAAATAAATTACCCTAGCAAAATTAATAGCAGACGCGCAGACGATAAAGCAGCTTCAGCGGCGGCCCTGCTTTATGGTAGGGTAGTTCTAACTATGGCCGAGGTGAACGAAGGTGACAATGAAGAGCACAAGCAGGGTTGGTCGGCTACAGAGCGCATAATTATGTGCGAGTCTTCCAGAACCACGCTGCCAGCAGCGGATCATGTGGCCATGTGTACTTGGCGAGCGTATCAAATGAAATAGGTTTAACACACAAAAAAAAAGCAGCAGTACTTTGTGCATTACACAAACATACCTGGCAAAAATAAGCGTATTTCCGCATATGTTAATTTATCAAGTTTGTAGCATTCCGCAAAAGTAGACGTATCGAGTCCGTATAATTTGACATGATTTTCTATGAAGCTGGATTTTGCAATTTTCGCTTTTCAATTTCGCCAAAAGGAACAGCTATTGATTGTAGCTTTCAAATAACAAAAGAGAAATGAAGCGGAGTTTACGTCAGGCTCGGGATCAGTTTTTTTTTAGAGTCCGAGTCCAAAAGACAATTTGGAAGCCAAGGAGCCCCACAAGTCGAACGGAAATTAGTCACAGGTCCGGCATATTTGGGGGCACAATTACGGAGTCCAACACTGGCGGGTCCCAGGAGTCGGAGTCGGACCGTTCGACTTCGTAACCCAGGACCTGAAGCTCTCAAAGGCAAAGTCAACATTGACTGCACCCAAACTCACTGGTATGTGCGGCAGATATAGGCCAACTAGTTCCAGCGGTGTAAGCACAGCTGCAACCAGTAGCAGGTCGCTAACAACTACTAAGGCGTATTTACCTACTTAGCAGACGGTTCAACGACCAGCCACCCCCCCCCAAGGTAAGTACCCCTATGATAGCTATGAACACCAAGCGCCATTGCTCATTCAAAGAGTCGAGCGCAATGACAAAGACCTCACCTGGCCTGGGGTTCGTTCCCGGGAACCTCAACACAGCTGTCCAGCAGGCCAGGTCCGCTACTACCGTGGGTAGCAACGAACCAATGTTAAAATACCTCTGAAGCCATCTACCTGATTTTACGGCTCGGAGTTCGGCGAAAAATATTCCTGCTCTAACATCTCATTTTTTCGGAAACTTTTAATACTGGCTTGAAACTAATGTGGAGAATGTAGGTTCTAATGACAAAAGATACGTTTAGAGCTGGCCGTAGCTGCATTTCCAGCAAGAATTTCACCTTGATATTGCTTTGGCTATTCCATTGGTAGGCAGACAACGTAGCAGGTATGTGACGAGTGCGAGTTCTTAACTCGGGCCGTTTGTTGCACACAAGAATCAATATAATAATTCCGCTTGAGGCTCCATCCGTACGTGTGTCTGCACGTTACGCTTGATGCATTAGCTTGGAGAAACGTTGCACTTGAATAAGAAACCGTGACTTCAGTCGCTCTTCTCTGTAATTAAGATGCGAGCCAATTGTTCTCAAAAGGCGGATACTCATTTTTGAAACTCGAATTTCAGTACGGTTTGCTTGGAAATAATTTCTATTACGGAATGAATAGTTTTCACAATTTTCCTTCGTTATATCTTCCAATCTGCAGAAACACTTTAGATGTCTTGACCATTCGTATAAGTGGAGCGCTTTGATCTTCAAGTAAGCAGTACTGAGTAGGTTTACATTATTAGAATAAACTAGCACTGTAGCCTACTTTTTCGATATGACGATGATAATTTTTCTTCTTAGCGTGGTAGATGAAAGGAAATATCTTTGATAAAGTTTTTGATCCTGTCGGGAATAAGCTATGCCGCATATTTTTAGTTGAAATTCTTCTTAGTAGTTTGAGATGTTGAGTCTTGGGTGGAGTTTTTGTTCCTTTTTGTGCATAATCTATTTTATTCGTTGGAATAGAGGATAACTCACGGGTCTTGAAGTTTTTTGCCTTGAAAACGACTATCGTTGAGATTGTCGAAAGCTCGGCCAATTAAATAATTAAAATCCAGTGGAAGTTTTGAAGAAAAAAACCTTAACATAATCTATTTTGCTTATGCTTTCTTTAGCTGAATCTTTTCGTAGCAGTTGCAAATTTACGCCCAGCAGATGTCTTTTTACATTCAATATACATTGCAGCCAAATTTCGACGGTTGAATTCCAACAATCGCTTGGTATCCAGGATATCGAAGCCTTTCCGTTGAGTTCTTTTGACTGAACTATATTTCCTTGGTGCTGCTCAGCATTGGACCAATTCCAAGCTGATATTCGCGCCTTCTCTTGCAGGGGGGATATTTTGCTCTCACAAAACTCATGGCTATAAAACTTGCGTTTCATTAATGGAAGATAAGGCCTGCAGGGATGGGACCTGTTTTACAGGAAATCCTATACTGGGAACTGGAACAATAAGCTCAAGCACAAAATTACTGGCGTCATTTTTTACTACTGGGTCCTCTACCGAGATACTATCATATCAGCACCAAGCTTCAAATGCCATGCATGGTAGGAATGAAAAAATATAAGATTTAGGGTACGCATTGTTTCAAGGGCTGATCACCCTTCCGTAGCTACACCTATCAACCATACGGTATCATGCAATTAATTCTTCAGGCAACTATGCGAAATGTTTAGTAATGGAACTATCTATGTAAGCGCATCATATGCAGAGCGTTTGCGGAAAGAGAACTCTTTATTTCCGTACGTCTTGGGAACGTTTAGAGCTAATTTTAAATTTATTAAGGGTACTCACAAAGTTTTGACAAAAATATCTTGAGTGTTTATCGTGTAGCTAATGGCTTAGCATGTGAAGTTACTGTTATTTGCTACCTACTTATGGGGATTCAGATGATTGTTTTATTTTATTGTTACTCGAGAAAATATTGTTTAACGAAATTATGTGTGTGGAATTTTTACTCTTGAAGCAATGGTCCTGCTTTCCTCAAGATAAATTGCCGTTTGGCTTGCCGATAACGATGCAATAATGCACATTGGCTTCCACCTTTTGATGCGTGCATCGAAAAGTTTTCTATTTTGTGTGGGCTTGAAGTAATAGGCAGTGAAAATTTTCGAAACTCTTGATGCGCTTTTCAATAACCATTACTAAATTTTTGGAAATGATGATGAAAATGTTAAGACTGTCATTGATTAGCAGGCGGTCACTTCATCCTGAGT
Organism: Parhyale hawaiensis; assembly: GCA_001587735.2. Lineage (NCBI taxonomy): Eukaryota > Metazoa > Arthropoda > Malacostraca > Amphipoda > Hyalidae > Parhyale > Parhyale hawaiensis. The sequence goes on along the minus strand of LQNS02278125.1, from coordinate 3,650,600 downwards.
ATTAGATTTTTGCTGTTAGGTACGTGAGAGCTCTGTTGGCTTAATTGTGGTTCCGTGTTTCTCCTTCTTATATGCTGTAAATTTTTGTATATCGACGTGCTAAGGATTATTATACATTTTTGTTAGCTTTTGATGGTTATGCGTATAGGCCTATTTGAAGTAGACGGTACTAATGTGCTACTGTGCAAACGCTTTCAATTTCATGCGATTAGGGACGCCATGCAACTCTCTGGCCCAGTCAGCGTCTGTATAGTGACAAAAATAAATAAATAAAAACTACGAAAATCAACGGTGGAATTTCCACGGGTCCCGCTAGTTTGTGATAAACTGCTACACACAAACTGCTCATAAGCTCCATGTGGTCGATGCTAGTTTCATCATAGCGTATTCCTACCTAATACGCATGCTGTGATCCGATGAGAGGAAAAGACACGCAGTATATCAGGAGATACGTGGAACCCATGCACGAGGGTATTCCCACAGAGCATGGACGTGCATGGCCCGGTATACCGCCCCATAAATCTGCCCGCTTGGCACCGCAACCAAAGCGAGATCATCGGCCAGCCACTAAATCCGTTACAGGCTTCATTAGCAATTAGCGAAAGTTAATGGTCAAAGAGCCCAGCTTCCATGAAGTTTCCGCTCGGCGGTCCGCTGGAGAACTGAAAAGAAAATTTCACGAAAGAAAACTCGACTTTCTAGGGGAAACCACGACACCTGGCTGCAGCGCGCTCTTGTTGGAACGGAGGTCGCCACATTGGTTCAATGGACGTCGACTTCAATTTAAATGCAAGTCAGGTTTCACTTGTAAGACTATTTCTGTCGCCAAGTATCCACAAAGCAACAATGACAGCTCTGTAAGCAATACCTAACAACAAAGCGGTAACTTCAGCAGTTCCAGGCAGACTAATGAGACTATTTATATTCAGTCTAAAGAACGAAATGAGGTAGCTAACTTGATAATTTTCAAGAGAAAAGCGACATGATTGCACGTTATGAATCAAATTACTTACCACGCAATCGACATTTGAGGTGCCGGGTAAGGCGAGGAACGTGATCGCTGAACAAAAATTTTCGCTTGCGCAACTTGTTGAAACGCTGGGGCGCGACAGGAGCTTCAGTATTATCCGTCTTCTCAGCACCGCCAACAGCGATTAGGGATGACTGACTGACACTCACGTCACCGTGATACTCGGGTAATTCTTCCCCCGATAGTGCATGGTTATTATGAGATGAGCCCCCTGCTGACGGGCCGTTTGCAATCAAGGAATTTCTTCCAGAATTCTCTGCGATCAGAGGATTTGGAGACTTAGAATCAGACTTACGCTTACTACTGCCAGTGAGGCGAGAGAACAACTTTGTAATGGGTGCACGTTTAGAGCGTGAGGACGACCGCGTCACACTGGCAGGTGATGGAGCTGTGGAACAAGTAGTGAGTTGTCTTAATTGTGCTGAAAGACGCGAGGCTGGAGTCGAGTCAGGCAAATGAGACGTTGAGGAATCTTCCGTGGACTGTACGCGTCGTTTCCCTATAGAGTCAATTGGCAGGTTTCCCGATTTGAGGGAGTTCGTCCGTAACACAATTCGGTGTGAGTTTCTTAAAGTGGCGGGCCGATCCGTTCCAAAGCAGTCAGGCGTTAAATTGCCCTTCCTGTACTGAATGCAATCTGTGTCCAGATGAGATGCAGTTGCTGGGGCTGTGCGGTTCTCACGGGCGCCAGGCGACTGCTGAGAAACATTTCTAGTCCTCTTAGTGCGAGCTTTAGGTGTCGGTGAAGTAGGACGCGTAGAGACACGAGGATCTGGTGTGTCTTTTCGACGGGCTTTTTGAGTTTCGGAAGAAGCTGACTTATTAGCGACAGTCTTTTCTTTGGAGAAGGGAACTTCAGAACCTGTCGTCTGATCTGCCCAGGCTAGAGCCTGCAATGCCACAGCGACGGCTCTGTGGAGGCGAGCAGCCGTGAGGGCACTCGACCGATTCCAGGCATCGGGACTACGGATGCTCTCCAGCAGGAGCGGCTCCGGTGACGGAGGTGCGTTTGACAGACAGGTAGCAGGGAACTCTTCATTGCCCTCAGCAATAGCAGGTAAGGTAGGGCGAAAAAAATCGCTAGGGCGACGTAGATGTCCCCCACCCATGCAAGCTCACTGGAAGTTTTTCTTCCTCACCACTAAATATGAAGCAAATAATCTGGCGGAATAATGCGGCAGATATATGCTGTGGATATCAGTAGCAGAACGGTTTGGTTAGATCCACGGTGATGGAGTAGAAGCATGATGCTTAGAGCCTGAGAGGGGAAGAGGATAGCAGCAGGAGGTGCAGCAAGACCACTCACTGGTGCCCAAGAGAGAGCAGGAACAACACTGGTGAAGTCTCTGCGCTGGCCTGAGTGGCGTCTGATGGTCAGCACGCCTACACTGCCAGCACGGACACGACACGCTGAAGCGAGCCCACGCTGCCACGACGTTACGCAAACTTAAGACACCTGGTCAGGATCAGCTGAGCTACTTCCGGCCATACTGCACACACACCGAGTGCCTGCCCAATGGCCGAGTTTGTAACTAAGGCAGACGAATGTAAAAAGCCTAACATGATCGAAGCCCACCAGGAAGCGCTACTGAACGGTATGGCACAGTGAAGAGGGCAGAGAGCGCACGTGCAGTGAGGCACTGCACCGTGAAACAGGTCAAGGTGAACGACATGTGTAGAAGTCAATGCATGTGAACGATACTGGACACGCGCAGCACGAGCAATACTTGGAACGCTAAATTCGCAGCCATTACCTCCCGCAAAGTCTGAACAAAAAAAAAATCAATTCCAACAATAGTCTGAGATGAATATAAGGTTTAGTACAACCGAAGAAGCACAAAAATTTCACTGTAGCATGTAACAGAACGCCTTTAAAAAAATAATGTACGACTTTTCCTGGAAAGAAAGTATTTTTCAAGAAAGAATAAAATGTAGCCGGATAGGTAAAAAAAAGCATAACAGCGGTCAACCCAATGACAGGTCACCCTAGGCCAGCAAAAGACGGAGGCACCCGAGGGTGCCACACCCACCCACATATCTCCCTCTCTCTCTCATGCCTCCCAGCAACGGTAGGGCGCGCAGCACGCGTGGTAATCCGCCCGCCACTTAATGGCAGCGATGCGTCACTCTGAAGCCATTACGTGATTAAGGAAATGGACAGGGCATCACATCGTCGCAGGCACGAGAACAAGCCAAGTACTGCAAGTAATAGTAACGATTTTGCTGCGTTATCACAACGTAACCGAGGTATTTGAACTCTTGCTCTGACGACCTCCTCCAAACAACAAATTTGAAGCGTGAACAGATGACTGCGATGACAGACTGTAACAGCCTTGGGCGTATCAAGATGCATCAGCGACACGCGACCATGCAATGCAAGTCCCGCTTGTGCATCGTGAACGTCTTCCATCGGCGTAGATCCTGTTGCAGCTTTATCGTAATGAACTAACTTTCCGCTGAGTCGCTGTCGGTCTCAGAACATTTCAGTGAATCCTGACACTGAGGTTGGTTACACTATAAGCAGAGTACTCACCACAGACGACAGCCGCACTATCGACCCAGCAGCAGTTTGAGTACTCACTCACCTGAGAAAAGAAAAAAATACAAGTGTTATCTAACATACAAGGATGAACTACACTCATAAACGCGCGTTCATACTGCAGTAGTTTGTTACGCGTACATTGGCAGAGCATTGGACCGTTTTGTTGCTTCCTTGTAAACATAGCTGTACGTCTATCAGAAAGTTGGGTACAATATTAGCCGTTAGGTACGTCAGCTGATCTTTAGCGTCACTAGTGAGGTTTTGGATAACTTTTTAAATTTGAAATAAATTACAAAAGTGTTGTACACTGTTCTGTTATTTACAAGGAAGCGAAATCTTTCGGACTTGGGACGGCGTCTGCATCAAAGACCACACTGTGAATCCGCCTCAATACACAAAAATGCAGAGAGCGACTAATGAATGTCATGTTGCTGTTGGAATGAAAGGCAGCGAAGCATACAAACTAGTGATAAGACACAGACCAGGACTGTATACACGATGGCTGAATGTAGTGCAAATGCTCGTTTATTCAGCTGCTCAGTTGACGAGAAACTAGCAAGATAAAAAAATGTCATCAGTTAATCTTCCCAGCAACGAGTAAAATTCGATTGGCAAGTAAGTAAGCATCCGGCGCATTGGTAGATTGCACGATTCGCGCCAGGTCTCGAAGGGGCAGAAACGCAGCACATCCTCACGCATAGACAGGCTAAAAGAGGCGTACAGGTGAACCGAAATTTCTATAAGTGAGCAAAGTGGGCACCAAGTTTTCGGCGAAGAGCCATAGGTTGAGTGTGAGAAAAATTCCAGATGCGAAAACAGTACCAGTTAATTATCTGCTGCCTCAAGTGAGAGAAAAGTGTAAAAGGAAATATATTGAAAAACTAAAAAAGGTCACTCGATTCGAATGCTCGGTTCAGTTGTTTGAGCGGTGCAGCGGCGCGCCTCACTGCTCTGCAGGAACGAGTGGTGGCGGTTTCGTTTGATACGCCATGCGATAATTGTTGGTTGCAAGAGCAACTAGACGAAGGAGCACGTGGTGCATCAGCTGGCCTCCTCAGAAGAGCAACCTTATCCCAACATTGCTTTAAATGTTGCAAGGAAACTGTTGGAACTCTGTGAAAATATCAGTTGGAAAATAATTTTATTGAAGTTCGAAACGCACAAAACCTTATTTGCTTCTTATGAGAAATTTGAATCGATGGACGATAGGTCTTCAAACAAATGAAACTCGTAAACTACGAGTCCATTGTATTTGTCATTGTATTTGTAACACATTTACGCTTCCAGTCGCCTATTTGCATCATCCTAGCCGCCGGGAAGCACAATGCAAATCGCGAATCTCAACGCAGCAAGAGCGTGCAGAGTTTAGCTTGCATAACTTCACTATCCATACAAGTGTGTCGTGCTTTAGACTAATGACTGGGGCTTACGGGAAAGTCTACGTAGAAGGTTCAACAAGTTCGCTGTGTGTAGAATCTGAGATGGTCGCTGACCAACCCTTCCAGGAGCAATACTGCGGACCCCTTACACATCCCTATATTAGCCGAACTATACGGACACTTCCTACGTGACCAAAAATACTGCAAGCAACTAGTTCACTGTGCATCAAGCGAAGCAACCAAGTAGCTACTATCCAGCAACCACAAATGTCGAGCTACACACACAGCTGTTTAGCGTAATGCAACACACAGGAAGTTTGGGATAGTGCAGTATACAGAGCTTCGGAAAACTTGAGAAATTACTACGAGAAATTAGCCGTAAAAAGCATACAGTTGAGAGGCAGTAGGTACGTGTGTTGCACTGTGGGGATGAGAGATATGGACACTGCAGCGATAAGAGCAGATAATGTCTGGGTAGTGAGGCCAGGCGATACGTGACGGATATCAGTGGGCAAAGTCTCGTAGGTATATCGGATACGACCGTAAAAGGCCTCAGGGCTAAACCAACCATATGAACAAGAACGATCAGGGAGCAAGGCATTCGGTTAAGTTAAGTAGATATTTCAGACAATGCATGGACTGTATGGAATACAGTAGCGAACAAGCAATAGCCACGTGTACCATTCTATATATATATATTTTTTTGGTTCATGGAGAACTGCTGGTTGGCGCAAGATTCCGTACAGCGGATATGAAGTTCAGACTATACACTAGACAGCAAGCAAAGTCTGAAATACAACGTAGCGCCAATGAATAGCAAGCGAAGCAAGCACGGTTCTCTTTGCAAGGCAAACTCTACAGACCGTAAGAGCAATGCATACCTCACGAGTGGCAACAGTATCCCGAGGCTGCATGATGGATGAACACCGACTCATAGAAATATCGCGCATTGTCAATAACTTACGCCGCTCGTTTCTCTGAAAACTCACACTCGTTGCTTCACAAATGCAAGATTTCATACATTCATTCATGAAACTGTAAACAACCAATTGCTGTGGAGAGTAAAGCTCTGCGTCTGGCTACCGACGAGTCACATCACGAACACTAATATTTACAATATTTACAGAGTGCATGAAAGTTCACTTTTTGTCTCCCGACCAGCTGTCTCTGCGCGGCTGGTCGTAATAATCCCACTCCATACGCGTCGGCTCATCTTCGCCTGACCCGTCCAGCTGGTCCAAATCTACGCGCAATTTCAATATCAGTGACTTCGGCCTGGACTTGGGTTTTGATAAGCTCGGTTTAGGCTGCTGCTCCTCCGGTTCGGACGAAGGATGTTCATCGCACGAGATGTTCTGCAGCGATTCGTTCACTTGGCGACAGAGCGGTACAAGGGCTGACCTAAGCGGTACGTGATGTTCCAGAGGCAGATGACTTAAGTCGCCCTCGACCTCGACATCAGAGGATTCCAGAAGTTCGGCCGACCGTGTGCGAGGCTTATCTTTTGTCAAGTTCGTAGACATGTTCTGCGTAAAGGGAAACTCGTCCGCTAAACCTAAGTCAGCAAAAGAGAGCGAGGGAGTCAGTTTCCTCTTTGTGGACCGGGACGGTGAGCTGGAAAGGTCCCAGCAGCTCACGCTCTGCCTGGCCTGATCCTCTATGTTGGACACACTGTGCCGACGGACACCCGCCGGTTTATCGCTCATGTCGGCAGCTTCGAAAGAAGCAGCGTGAGAACTTGTGGTAGAGTTGTCCGATACATCCAGTGAATGAGTGAGGTGCGCCAGCAGCTTCTCGTAAACCTTCTTATAAACGACATCCGGATTGATCTTAGGCTTGTCGGAGCTGGAAAGGCGGCTTTCTTCCAACTGCCGCTTTACTTCGCTAGATATGAGGTCAGGCAGGCTTGGCAGGTTATGTGAAAATGATTTAGAAACAGACTGTTCAATGAGATTAATTAGCTTTGAGTGGGAAACACCTCCAGTTCCGTACAGACGTCGTTTTCGTTCAACACTTCTAGGCCTCCTAACGTCCACTTTCGCATCCACAATTTTTTCTCTTTTAACAGCATTGCTGCGTTTCTTACGGCGAGTCCGATGAGACCTTCCAACTCTGTCCAGTTGATCGCAGCTCTTGGCCATCGACACGGCACAGCGTTGCGCAGCAGGAGGTGTCCGTTCATCTTTATTTTCGGGTGAAATTTCCTCACTGGTCTGTTCAGTATCTTTCTTAGAGGTCTCCTGGGGCCTCGCTCGGTCTGTACTCAGGCTAATATCTGAAGATTCTTCGGCAGTATTGGTATCAGCGGCGTCGCTTGCTTTCTGGCCACGCGCTATATTTCCTTCCTTATCGATAGAGAATCTGGCTCTGAAGGCAGCCAGCGGATCGTCTGGGCTGAGGGCGAGCCAGTTGGGCACATTCATGGTAAACTCGGACTGACTTCGCCTAAGTGGAGGCCGAGGTCTACGTCGCGGTGCAGACCCGAGTGAACCTACAACATCTTCGCAGGGTACCTGCTTCGGTTTAGTGTCTATAGCGTGAAAATTTTCTTTTTTATCTTCCGCAAGTGTACTGTCACTGTTGACGGCAGCATCTTTGCATTTAGTAGGGCCAGGCAGACCCCCCAACTCGGGTGCAGGAACTCCGCCGAGATCCAACTTCTCCAAGTCGAACACAACGCACATGGAGCTGGCACGTTCGGCGGGATTTTCGTCCTTAGGAGACGAAGAGCGCAACTTTTGCAGTACAGCATCTGTGTCTGGTAATGAATCCGACTTCCCTAGGAAAAGTATAGGTACTCGCTTGGTGGCGCGTTCGTTCGTTGATCTTAAATTGACGGCCGTGCAACTTCGCAGAAGTGGAGGCCGCGCGGGCAATTTTCTTGTGGTTTCATTGCCATCTTTACTTTCTGCCGCTTGTTTCCGAGGTAGCCGAGGGGAAATTTTCGTAACTGGTATTTCGTGAGACATTTGTCGGGTAAGATTTAGAGCTGAAGAATATCGGCGCCTGTTAGCAACACCACTTCCGCCAAACACGGCTGCGTCCATGCTGATCATACTACCGTATTCTGAAACAGTAACACATATGACGCGTATTATATGTAAGCATAAACGACAGGAACAAAACACACATCATTCAAGAACTGAACGCATAAAAATGGATGCTGAATTGCTGACATTCAAGTGAGAAATGAAAAGGAGATGGAGCGGAGCGGAAGCAACATCAGTCCCCAGGTTGTGCCCGCTGCCTCGGTAAGCTAACACGCAAACTCTCGTCTATTTCTGGCAGGCGGGGAAGCTTCGCAACAGCATAAGAAATGTAGGAAGTTCTACACGGTCGCACATCATTACTTATGGCGGTGAGAAGGAAAGCACGCGACAGCCGTACGCACGCCATCGTACCTCAAGAACATCAACTGCACTGGCTAAATATTATGGCTATTATTATATTCCTAGTGTACCCCCGCACCCCCATCGTAAGCTGCTGCGCTGGAAAAAATATCAAGAGGCATCACGCCCGTCCTGGGCGGCTGAAAAACCCTCCCGTAGGAATAGCATTACGAAAATAACTACAGATGATAACTTGCCCGGTGAAGGCTTTAAATGAACTAGGGTTTCTCTGCAGCAGACAAAACATCGGACTCCTAGCATGAGAAATATACATGGGCTTCATGGTGATATGCCATTTTTGGACTAGTAAATATTTTAATTATCCCATGCATGAAATAAATGCATTAGCAAATCTTTGTAATAATAACACGTATCAGCTTATTAGCTGTACTTCATCTTCTGCCCATTACAGCCCAAGCTGAAAATGTTCGTATCAGAGCCGATAAGGAAAGTGAAGAAGTGGAAACATAAGCCTAGAGCAAAACTACTCTTTACATCGGTAAAAATGACCCCGATATTCTGTGTTGAGGAGACAGTGGGCGTATCTACAGCATACGTAGGCTCAATGGCGGGCATATCTTATCCTGCGGCAGAGCGATAATGTCAGGCCTCGCACACTGAGCACGCGACCTGCAGAGCCGCCTCGTTATGTATCAGCCAGGGTAGGTATGATTTTTCAAAATAAAGATAATATTTACGCATCAGTTTGTTAAGTTGACGGAGCACCAAGATTTCCTCCCTGGAATGGGAACAGAACGCCGGTTTTTGCGACAACGAGCGAGACAACACTCGCAACCACTGGCTGCAGGGATATTTATTACATTGTTAATTTACCACACATGCCCCTAATACGAACAGTACACGACTTTCCAAACTAAGTCAAAGTCGTTGGACATTGACTTAACCTTTACGGGCTATTGATACTTTACACAGTTTCTCGTAGCGAGAAATCGACTGTTCCTCTGGTAGGGAAGACACGTGACTTTTCTCTTCGCAACTCCACAGCATCAAAATGTGGATGTTGCTCTCACAGGAGTACACAAGAATGTGGGGCATCCACTGACAGTGTCTGAGACACAAACATGAAGTTTGTCCAACAATGCACCACGATCGAGCGTTGGGCGCTAACGGGAGTAGTGCAAAGCATCTCAACTATGACAGCAAGGGAAGGCAGCAGCAACAAACAAAGGCCAGGGGCACAAAGTTGAGCGACTAGACTGATGTGGGTTTTAAGCTTATGAGAAGATAATATTGAGAAGTAATGGCAATTTTTCCCTGATACAACGGATGTAACGGCTTCACTTCGATATTCCATGCCACTTTTGTGAGAGCAACACTGGCTGTAATTACCGGGTGTCCCGCAACAAAAGCTTCACTTATGTAATTCAATAATAGATACTTTCTATCTTCCAGATCACCTTCAGGGTATTCAAACTATTTCTTCGTAGCTGCACTTTGCAGGATATATGAGCATGAATTTTAGTGAGGGAGATAGGATCTTTCTTGCCACGGGAAAAAGATAAAAAAAAACTTTCAAAAACGCAACGGTTATTGTGGGACACCAGGTAGCCGTCACAGAACTCAGTAAACGAGGCATGTAAGGAGCAGGTCATGGGGTGCTGGAGACGAGTTACATCGCTGAAGTGAATATGGACGCACACCGCGCAGTGCTACTGCATGGCGCGGCAGAATTGTGTAATGGTGTACCAGGTTAACTAAAATAAACTTCTGCATCACTCTTTAGGCATCTATGACTGCATTACGAGCAAATGTCGAGTGTGAAAGGCATCAGCTGTTGCACGAGGGACTGGGTCACTGGGGCTACAGTGTAGCACGCACTCACATCGCCGTCGAACTGTGTTCTTTCTAACGCTGCCCGGCACCGCTGCTGCTACCAACAACTCCCTGACACAACTGCCGCCCCCACCCCTTCCCCTCACTTTCTGGCACACTCAATGGAGCAACAACTAAACAGAGCCATGATCTTAACCAGCTAATCACGTGAAAGCTTCGCAAGAGATAATAGGCGTGACTCGCAAGCTTGCAGTCGACCCCATCTCTGCATGCTAGGGCGCTCCCAAGCGGTAATGCTATGAAGTAACAGGAGGAGCATACCCGTGTGTTTACTTGCCTGCAAAAGTACGGTAAATGTTCGCTTAACCTGTTAGGTTAAGCCTCCTCAGACAAACGTGGTCTTCCAATGTAGGACGAGAAAAGAAGGGATAATGTTGGTCGATGAGAGTAGTAACTAGAGTACAGAAAACAGCGAACGAGTGATAGTCGGGAGGAAAGAGGAAGCATAGAACAAAGATCGTCAATTGCAATAGAAAGCGAAGTACTTTGGGCACGAAAGAACGATATGCCTTAGGCCTGGCGAAGGTGAATATAACCTATAGTGGTACCCATGGAAAAGAGGGATACAATTCCTGTTTACTTGTAGAATAGCCAGATATTATTGCCAATATATGATGAGAACAAAAGTCCGGCAATAGTACACCTATAACACAATCCCTGTTCAATAACTACTTCACGACAGCTTCACCAATAACCAATAAAGCATTTGTGGAAGCCGATATAAACAAAGAGATCTATTACACATGCAAGTGCAGCACAGATCAAATTCACGAATAAAAGCCTGGAAATCGTGCAAATAGAGCCATAATAGCGAGTTCCGACCGTATGCTATTTCACGGCAAAACAACAGCTATTGCCGCGCACAGCGAGGCGATGCGCATAGCTACGTAACGCCGAGACGTTCGCACGAATATCTGCTGGAGCGGGCGGAGAGAGAGAGCGCAAATGAGAGCGGACTGTGCGGTCCAGTAACGCAGGTAAAGTGAAGCCCAGAGCAAATAAGAACCTCATGAAAGGCGGGCGGCAGCAGCAGCTGTAGGGATTCGTTGCGGTAGTTGTGTGTGTGTGTATATGAGAGGCTGCGGTGAGCATGTGGTTAACTTATGGATACGAGACGGAGTTGTTTCTCTGGCAACTCAACATTATTTCTCGGCTCTACGGAGTTCTCAGAGTACGTACTGTGGAGCCGTGGGAACTGCGTAGTAGTCTAGGGAACGATTCTAAACGAATAAGGAAGTCTTAATTATTTCAACTGATTTACTCACAGGAAAGGGCGTATTTCACTATACATTGCTTTCACTGGAGCACAAAGTTGTGCCTCACCGTGACCCATGTGCAGAGTACACATGCGTCTACCACCAACGCGCAAAATGTCACACGATATCGGTATGCAAATACGGGAAGAGCTCAACGAAAAGGCCAGGCCGTACAGAGTGGCCCTGTGATCTTCCAGATCTCCGTGAAGCAATCGGGCTGTACCATACGGTGCCTAGGCTGCGACATGGGAGAAAGAGGAGTTTCAATCAGATGCTGCAACCGCTATATACACTAAGTGGCCCAGGAGCCAGCTGCGTCACCCATACATGCACTCAAGGAATTAAGTTAAGCAAGCTTTATTATCAAGCCATCAAGTCACATAGGTGCCAGGTACATTAGCAGAAAGCAATAAAGTTATGTTGCTTATTGACAAAATAGTTCACAATAGAAACTACGGGGAGAGTCGGGAGGTCGGGCAACGAACCGAGAAGCACTATCGTCTCTCACGACGATTTGTGTGCGCAGATCGTGCGCGCGTTAGCGGCGTTCACGTTGGTGCGCCGCGCTGCCTGCTGTATCGCTGATTAAGTTGGGTTAGGTTAGGTTTGGCAATGTTAGATAACGTTAGGTAACATTAGGTAACGATAGATAACGTTAGCTAAGGTTAGAGAGGTTATATTGGGTTAGGTTAGGTTAGGTTAGGCTAGGTTAGGTAAGGTTAGGTTAGAAGGTTAGGTAAGGGTAGGTTAGGTTTGCCTAGGTAGTGTTTATTTTAGTGGTGGCGCGCGCAGGAAAGCTTACGTGAACGCAAAATCGTCGTGAGAGACGATAGTGCGACCGGGAAGGGGGCGGCGGTTCAGCTCTCTCACACTGCATGCGCTGAGAGAGCTCAGCACAACAGAGCACGGCGCAGCTGCGTCAGTCACGTCCCAATGACGCGCTGTTGCGCCTCCGTCCGTCCGACCGTCCGGTCTACACTCTCCTTCCAACTGCCGCTGCTTCTAACGGACAACCTGTTCTCGGCAATCATCTGAATTAAACTACACCGACTTTGGGGGAAAAAGTTCCAATGCATGCGTATCTCAGACGAGCCCTTCATTTATCAAATCATAACGTCGCTACCCTGTCTCACCAAAGGACGCCATGATATTCCCAACAGAAAGAAATATAAAAGGAAAGAAAAACTAAATCACAGAATTAGAAAATATACAGAAAATAAATAAGACTGGCGCATAATCAATGGAGATACCTTTACTAAAACAGTTCTTATTGTTTCTCGTAGCTCTAACTTCATGATACAAACTTGTGCTGCTAAATATATGTGACCATGAGAGAGGGTATCAAAGGTTTTATATACATATACATAAAATCCTGTCCTTCACCTGGCCACAGCTTGGCGAACAGATGCTCAGATGCAAGCAACAAAGAATGCGAAATGATAATGCCTCAGCAAGGATGTGCGGAGAGGAGGACACACAGCTGTGCGGCAAGTGAAAAACAAGACATCACACGCCGCGCTCACAGCTGCTCTTGTAGCTGAGGCCATCACATCAGAAGAGGCAGAGCAGCAGGCACACGCAAGCAGTGTGGTGCAGAGCAGCTGATGTTAAAGAGGCCATGCGCTTGCGGGCGGCACCGCACCGGCATCGATCCTATACTGAACACAGAACACGCGGTGCCTTGCGTCACACACCACTGATGAACAATGTAACACCATTGCTAGTACGCTTTGGACATACGGGCCATAAATACTGTTATTTGTATACCTTCATAATATGCCCCACATCCTCAAACAATTCATTTTCTTGAACTCCTTTAACTGCAAAAACTTACGAAAACATCGGGAAAATCAGACATGCACAACTAACACTATTTTTGAACAATGACTTGTGGGCGATGAGGAAAGTCCATGTGAAAATAGATCAGAGAAACTTTTCGCAATAGAAAAGGACAAGAAAGAAACGAGTCTCAACTTTTGTGACTGCTTAAAATACTCATTCATTTCCTAAAACTATCCGTCGCACTGTGGCCCAGTTTGAAGCGAAACTTAATAGCGGACCTTCGCTCAAAATGCAGCAGCAAAAGTAGTTCCACACCATCGGTACGACCATCTGCAGAATCTACGACTTTAAAAATAAGGCACTAACTGTGCATCAGATGTTGGCCTGTGTCGTATAAAAAAAGCAAGCCACCAGTGTCACCAGATCTAACGCACTGCTACTAGTAGCACTAATTTGTCTAAACACCTATAGTACAGAAAATTCCGAATCAATACGCAACGTCACAACAAATGGCTAACGATAACTCGGCCAACTTTTCTTTTGATTAACAAAAACATTACAAAACATCTTGTCTGAGGTTTGACAGAAACAGAACGCAGTAGAGAGTTGCAGGCACGGAGGTGCTGCGAGCACAAGATATGCTGCAAGTAGGACAACAACAGCAGCATGAGACAAGCACCGCAGCACGTGAGGTGCCGCATTCCTGTCGCCAAGCCTCCGTCTGCCGTTAGCTCACAGGTGCAGCACGCAGCAATCCCTTGCAGGGATCTCCGCTTAGTCATCCTCTATCTCATCTTTTACTACAGTTCGCAGCAGCGAAACCCTATGAAGGCAGACTGATGATCTGATGTAAGAAGAAAGAATCGAGGTTATTATTACTTCAATTTTCTTGGTATGAGACCTCACAGAAGTCGCATATTCCAGGTCATGCTAAATCCATCGCTGCCCATACAATAATCGCTCACTATTTCATAATTAAGCAAATTAGCGTAAGACAAAAACTAACACTGTACTTTTCAAAAAATAAAAGTTCAAAAACAACCTCCCTAAAATTGACAGCTATAAATGAAACAATGCAATAAGATATAGACGCTACTTTAGCAGTAAGCTCTTATATTATAGCTGATGCACACTAGGTATGTAAAAAATAAACATAGAGAGTCCTGTGGTGCGGTGGTGCACCCTACGCTGCCCTTGACCGTGGGAAAAGCGGCACAAGGAGAAGGAAACTCCCACACCGCACGTCGCTGGCAGGTAACCTAATATTGGCCACAGAGTGGCAGCTAAACATGTCAGGCATAATTAATTGGCATGACTCAGTCTCCAATTTACGAGCTAAAGGAAATTGTTATTCACTTTTTAAATCAGTACACATATTAAATAACGCCAGGCGGAGTTTGCGACGTAAAAGTAACATATCGAAGCAAGGTCAACAAGCCGATAAGGCAGAGCCGAAAATATGAATGGTGAAGTTATCATTAACTAGCGAGGTACAGTGAGCAGTTAAGGCGTCCCAGAAAAGTGGAACCCAAGTACTAGAGTATTACCACACAAGGATCAACGCACAGTGGAACTGTAAGTTAGGAGAGAAGAAGAAGAACCGAAAATAAACTGATAGGTAGGAGCATATACAAAAGGTAGGAAGCCAAGTGGGCACCTGGAAAAGGCACCCCAACGGTCTAGCCAACGCTAAGGTAACCTATGTCGTCCTCCCGGGGGCGCTGCTCCTCGATCATAACAGGAGGTGCGAACCCAACACTGCGGCTTGTGCACCCTGAGGGACTGCTAACATAAACGCAAGAAATGCCTCAGAGCAAAAACAAAGACACACAAGAAGCGCAGTAACAATACTCATGGAAGCCATGCGCGGTTCAAGCGAGCAGGGAAGACAATGACAGCGGATGAATGCAAACTGTGAACACGAAGGAACAAATGGCAGAGAGCTCAGGATACACCGGTAGTGTGTGAGACGTTGTCTGCAAGAGATCAACGGTCAGAGGTGAGTGGTGAGGGCAAACCAATGGCGTCGGAGTCGTGCCTGCTGGGCATGGAAGCAACAACCTGCGAGCACCTCCAGCGACTCTACAGCAAACAATGCCACAACAGCAGTAATGGGTGCGGCAGAGCTAATAACAGCTTGTCAAGCGCAACAGATGGTAATATAAATGGAAGACAATTGGAGACATGAATTGCAGTACTCCAAGTTAGCATTAGGACTGGAGCCATGCAATTTTACTGATCACGACTGCCATTCAACGATGTATTTGAGGGAATATTTGGTTCTCTATTAAAAAAAATTACATCAACAAGCAGTTGCACAAATGAGTTTTTTGAAACCTGAGAGAGGAACTAGGAAGGAATATCTAAGTTACCGTAAAATCACGACATAAAACTAATGACGATTTTTTTTACAGGAATGAGAGTCAGACACTCGCCTGTCCCAAGAGTCGGAGTCTGTGAAAAGTAGGATTCGAAGCCGGATCCCGTAACTCTCAAGTCACTTGTAACGCACAACACAGCCGTAACCAGAGTCCCAATGCCTTTAGGTAGCCAGGCTGACAATACGAATGCCCCTATGGACAAACTACTGGTGTATTCGGCAGAAGGATAACTCGATAGTACTGTGTGCAAGAAATGAAAGCCAGCAGATTGACATCAGGTATCATAGCCGCTGAGACAAACACTTTCAAAGCAGAGCCCTGGGCACAGCAGTAGGCTATTTTCCAGGTAAGATGGCGAGCAAAAGCAACAAGAGAGCCCGGCTGCGATGATAACGACTGATAAGTGCAAGTGGACTGCACCCTCCCACTGAAGGTGACCACCAGCAGGTATGTCAGGACGCACCCTAAGGACGCATGACCAAGAGCACGAAGGAACGAGGGAGCAAAGATAGCTCGGCTAATGGCACCACTGAGGTCGACGGCTCGACCAAAGTTCAGAATACAAATGGGCAGTGAGTCCTGGTCGCCCCAGTGTAGCTGATGGAGCCCCGCGTCAGTCAAGTGCGTACTGTATTTCATATGGATCGTACGAGAACACCCTTCCTAATTTCCCTAGTTCACGGTTTTTGCTCCTAAACACTGAGCAGTTGAAGCATACCTCCTCCATGATGACACTTTCCAAGAAACGGTTGTTTTCACTACTCCCCAAAAACTCAAGACTCTTTTCTGTCCTGCTGTTTTTTTTTATACAGCAACAGGTATTTCGGAACCCTTTCAGCGTAGAATTTTCACATCCCCACTTCATTGGTCACCATCCAACAAACTGTTGTGAGTGTAAAATTCATCTCTCCCCTGATCGGTCGCCAGTTAATCGTCGATCAAAACGCACGAGAGCTTTGTTATTTCGATATTTTTATCAGTTTTGGCAGCTAAAGGTGACTCGCTGCGAGGGTCAGTACCAACCACGTCCCAACCTGCTGGAAATGGTTTAAACCACCCGAAATGTAGGGCTCTTGACAAAGCATTGCCTCCAAAAGTGTTCAAGTTTGATGAAAGTTTCAGGCGCACTGAAACAAAACTTTAGTCCGTACCTTTGTTCCCACAATTACTAAGCACAGAAGAAAAATCGGTAAACGAAACCAAGTGCTATGGACCACGTTTTATCTCTACAGACTCCAAACCCATGCACACTAACTGCGAGTCAGCTGTTGGCCTTCTCGAAATCTAAAACGGGAAGCCAGATCAGTACTACTCTCATTGATAGGCACACTTCATACACCTCATAATGCAGAATGCGCAGTAGTATATAAGAATAGAGCTGTCATAGTTCAAACCGCATTTCACAGCCAAAGAAGTTACGCACGATCTGAGGTAGTACGTGCAAGCAAAACTAATACATAACTGGCAAACGCTCAAATACCGTATCATGCCACGCACAAGGCAAAACATGCTGCCGTTCTTATTCGCGACATTTCTATCATCCGCGACCGAAGTGAGAGAGGTGATAATGTTTTCTTTGGAGTTTAGGTACCTAATGTATATTTGTATATATATAAATTTGTTTGTCTGTCCACCCAAAAAGTGGAAGAAGGAGTTGAGCAATGTTCATAATTTTGTGCAGAGAGTTTGGTGGGTTGACGTAGATGTGACCCATGCCAAAAAAAGTAGGCGTAGCTGGCCATAAAAAACGACGGCGCTGAATTTGCCTCCGCCGCAGCAGATTGTCTTACACCACGAAGTGTCGTTCTATTTTTCCTATTTTATTGGTGAAGCTCCACTCTTTGGAATCGGGGCTGTGCCCTAACCCTGTTCATCAAAAATGACTTCGTTGAATTTGTGCCCACCGCGGGTGAAGGTGTTACGCCATGAGGCGTTCAAATTTCGACACTTAGTTCACTTCCTGGCCCTTATGAAGAGCAGCTCAGTAAGAAAAAACTTAAAGAAAATACAAAGAACGAAGCAAATGCCTTCAAAAACGATACAGGGAAGAAACATCTGACCATATTGCTCTATCGGGTGAACCATCAATTAATATTCTGAACATGAACCTGGCCACAGAATTGCCTTCACTTACGGACTACTTTCACTATATCTATACACAATGATTCTCAAGGCCACGTCCACATTGACAGCAAAGCACAACAATCACAGAATATCTTTATAAAGCTGCGGATAATTATATAATTGTGTCGCAATTAGACGTGCCTGTCCACAGCCGGGTAAATATACCGTCAAACAAATATTTCGAAATAGTTCAATAATATAACATATAATAATAATATAACATATTGGGTACAAATAATTGATGATGCCCGAAGTTGCGATGCATTTGGTTGAAGACTGCGACGAAATTTACTCTCATCACGTTCCCCGTGGCTACTGAATGCAAGCACACGTTCGTTTCGTTGAGCTGTGAGCAGGGTTCACATCTATTTGGAAAGCAAGCGTTCGGTGTGCGTCGTAATGACCCCAACGTATTCATGTGATATCTCAAGTAGCACGACACTTCTAGGTATTAATAGAAGCATTATTAATAGTGACCTACTGATGCATATAACCCCATTCTAAAGTAAGATAGTCGTTCCAAATGAAATGCATATTTATCTCTTCTCTACTAGACCCGAAGGGATCCGAGGGGGACTGCAAATTGCATTGCTATATGATGACTGAACTTATGCACTTAATGACCAAAAAGTTTCATCTCTCTATTGTAGATATTGACGGTGTGACACTCAAACAAAGCAATCCCTCTCATCGACGGGCGTCAGAAGCACAAATGCGTCACTGAATTCCTCCATACACAAAACATTGAACCTATTAACATTCACCAGCGTCTGGTGAATGTTTATGAAGCCGATGCAGTTGATTTCAGCGCAGTTAGGAGATGGGTTCGTCGAGTTCAGAGTGGCGACAGAGATGTAAGCAACAAAGTGCGCTCCCGACGCCCGTCCACAGTCACCAACCGGAAAAAAGTGCGTCTCGATCAACTCATTCGCGATGATCAACGGAAAACGGTGAATGAAATGCGGGTCGAGTTGGATGTGTGTGTGTCACCTCTGACAGTTTCGTTGAAACG
This sequence comes from Parhyale hawaiensis, assembly GCA_001587735.2. Taxonomy (NCBI): domain Eukaryota; kingdom Metazoa; phylum Arthropoda; class Malacostraca; order Amphipoda; family Hyalidae; genus Parhyale; species Parhyale hawaiensis. The sequence goes on along the minus strand of LQNS02278125.1, from coordinate 3,631,851 downwards.
TTGACCAAGCTGAAGGCCCGGATTGACAGATCTGTGTAAGACCTGAGAAAAAGAAAACATTCCCTTCACAACACAACGGCAGGTCACACACAAGTTTAAAGACCACGGAATGTATCACAAAGTTCGCTGGACGGTGCTGTCTCACCCACTGCACAATCCCAATCTGGCAAGGTCAAATTTCCACTTGTTCGGACCTCTGAAGTACGTATTATGGGGGCACAGTTTCCACCACAAAATTATTGTGGGGACCGCTTCGACAGGCGCTGACTTTTAAGACCGAAGCATCAAGGCTCAAGTTCATCGCTGGCGAATGTGCTCTCAGAATTGTGGTGACTACACAGAAGAATAAATTCTGGAGCACAAAACGAGGCTCGGTGTAAGGCAGCCATTTCTGTCTTCGTAGCTCTTCAACTTTTCAGAGTTAAAATATAAGACACATTACTTTTGGAACGACCCTCGTAGTACGGTATAGTGTCAAGCAGTAGTACAAAATTTTATTAGCGTATCAAGGACACAATGTCTATATCGCGCCGAACTATTCCTGTGGTTTAACACAGGCTCGTGCGCCACTAGGGCTCGAAGTACGTCTTGTTTCAAATTATCAATGATTTTTGTCACGGTAGGTTTCAAGGGTGGTCAGTGCGCTACTGACAAGAAAAAACCGCAAGTTGTGCATCTCCTACCCCCGGGTACGGCTGAACGCTTTCGCTCAGCTACGCCGCGCCGGGAAGGAAACTAAAAACAAGGTAGAGAAGTCTAAAGGGAATAGGTGGTCGGCCACCTCTATCAGCGGCCCAGCTCCTCAAACAGAAGGGGAAGTATTGAAAGGCTACCTAACTTTACAAAACTAACCTTGTCAACAAGAACTGCGGCAAGCAGCAACATCCCCTTATAGAATAGTGTAACACATGCCACCTCATCCGGTGAAGTGTCATTTCATTGACGTTTCGGATAAACATTTGGCGAAGAAGATGGCACATTCACAAATGAAATTTTGTGTGAAATAAATAATTCTGCCGGTACATCAGAGGAGTCTGGCAGTAAGGAGAAGTGATCATGTAAACTGCCGACAGCAGTTAGAAGTTTACAGCTGATGGGCGCCTCGGAGGCAGAGACAAGGCTGCTGGAGGAAGGTAACAAGAAAGAATGGCAGAGGGCCATGACCGCCCCCCCCCCACCCCCGCAGTATCGATCCGCCTGGCACGCAATGCCCTCACATCGCAGACGGTCACGAGGGCACGTCGAGCTTGCCGTGCCATGAGAGCATCGTGCAGCCTTACCAGTTTTTGAATTTGTCCCCTTCGTATTCTTCCTCCCTTAAGCTTATCCGAAGAGAGGGCACCCGGGTATAACCTTATCCTTTCATTTCAGGTCAATCACAAAGTCATCCACTCGCTTCCTGTTTACAAATGCAGCCAATTTACTAACTCGTAGTAAACCGATCCAAATTTGTAATGTCGGATGTCAACGCCAGGAAGCTGGAACCAGAGTCATGAGTAAACCGTGAGCAGCGAGATCAAAACAATTTTACACCGAGTACGTTTTTGCCTGGAAATGCTAATGTGGCAGAGCATGTGACATATTGCCATAACAGATGTAGCTGGAGTTCTTCAGTGATACTCAGCTTACAGCACAGAAAATAAACTTCCCTCGTAAGACGTCCGTCAACTACTGGAGGCAACGCTTTTAGTTAACTAGAACATACTCACTCCACTAACAAGTGTAAGTCTTTCACATACAGTACTTGCAAACGTTGCTTTGCTAATATTGAGATAGACTTTCGCCCCAATATTTTTTTGGCACAATGTATCATGGGATTTTCACGCAGGTCATTTTGTTTTTTGAGCAACATCTTCCGCTGAAAGCTACACGTGGCTCTAGATAGCCGGGATGTCAATAGCACATGCAGCGATCGTTGCCTGTCCATCATCTTTTGTTAACGGTGAAAGGGTTTGGGAGTCTGGGCAGCTATGAAGAAGGCGAAAGCGATGCATGGCTCATTATCACAAAAGATAAGGTAACAAGTTTCCACAAGCAATCAGAGGAACAAAGGAAGGCGCACATATGCAGCAGATCGGCTAGCGTAACTCCCTGACGGATGGCAGGGCCCGGTGAGCGAGAAAGGTCTCATCATCGTACCGTTGATTGAGTCACGCAATGCACAAGACGACCGCAATCGCTAGCTGCAGGTCAGGACTCAATGCGGCTGTCCAGGAGGCATTAGTAATAACGCAAACTATAATAAATCAAGCTTATAGCAACGACACAGAGAAATATTAGTTCTCGTGCCAACACAACCGTGGCACCAACTGGCAGTAGAAATGTCAGAAATTGAGGAGCAACATGTATTGCAACTACCTCGCTTTGCCAACAGAATTTAGCTTCATCAGCATACGATACAAGTTAAAGATCTTCTGAATGAAGTAAGACATAGCTTGGGCTAGAACATTTCTACCACCATGCGTTCTCTTCATAGACATGTTGTATGTTACACATCAGTGTCTATTATCGGACGGAATGACACGAAGTAAAATAGAGATGAACTAACTGCACAGGCACAACCCGTTAGTGCATGTACCATAACCTGGTCTCAAGAAACAAGATAAGGTTTCATTACGCTAGAGTAGGATAGGTTAGTCAGGAACAGGTTAGGATACATTCGATTCAGCTAGACTAGGTGCCTAACAAAACAAATATGCCCCCATATTAAACCTGAATCTCAGTCACTGACTCAATCAATACCAGAAACAAATAGGAACGAAGAGAAAGAAGCGCAATGAGCAGTATATGCATAGCATGACTGCAAGGAGGAGGAGGAGGAGGGAGTGTCATGAGGTGCGGGCGTGTACAGAGAGTTAGGGCAGTGATGCCAATTGAGGCGACTGTGCCTGCCAACAACGGCTAACAAGTCCCAATGAATGCAAGGAACCCTTCAAGTGAAGGAGCTTTACTGCCAAGGTCACCTGGTGACGTCAGCCTCCCAACACAACGCTAACACGCGCGTTGCTTTCGTTGCTGCCTACAACCAACACAGGTATCGTGTAGCGTTTACAATAACTACAGCACATGTGACGCGCGAGTCCGCACAAATTCTGTACCAGCAGAAACAACTGGATTACAGCGAGTCACCGACTGGACCTATGAACAACTTGATAGTTTATGAATGCTGATGTTAGTGACGAGAAAAACTAACGTAGAAGGGAAGATCACTATCAAACTAAACTAGGGACCACAGAAGGAAAGATGACGTTATCTTCCGAAGTGTGGGAGGCCAGTTGACGTGGAAAAAATGGATGCACTGTAAAAGCACTGACACTGTCTATACAGAGACTGCAATTTCGCTTTCACTGGGAGGATATGACAAGTTCTACTGAATGTTAACCGTAGCGACTATAATTAACGAGGAATATAAATAGCTACCTGCCACTGACCTGTATCACTAGCGTTAGAGCAGAGGAAGAAACTATGGTCGCACTTCATTTTCCCCAAAAGTTACTGAAGAACCTGGCCATGTTTCTTTCACCAAATTGCCAAACAAAAGAGGGCCTCCCGGAAAGATATCGACAGAGGAGACCCAGTGCAGGTGTGTGTAGGCTCACCACGGTGTACATGCGGAACATATTAGGTCAACCCAACACGCTGGCGGCTCGTGACACCCTCACCCTAAATGGCAGCGGTGGGAGCAGCCCGGAGCCTATACACGAGCGCCCTGGAGCCTCGCTCGGCACACCACCCACACCTGTAACGCGAGACCTATAGACTGCTCGGGACTTGGGACTTTCTTGAATGCCATCAGGCGTCGTGGAGGTACGGCAATAGGGCACCTGCGAGCAGATATTGCAAACTTGCTGGCTTAATACGGTCATCGTAAGGGGGAAAGTTCTTACCTTTCCCGGCGATTAATAACAACTAGTGGTAGGAGAACTGAAAAAAACACAAGAGAGGAACCTGTGACAGTTTTACAGGTATCATGAGAAAGCAAAGCTGTTTGTGTGTTTAAGGAATGAGATTAGAATAGAGAAAATTTACAAAAAATGAAGTACAGCTCGTACAATATGTCTTGCTGCTTTGCAGCTTGAGAGGAAGACTGATGCTCCTACCAACAACCATTTCATCAACCTTTAAAGCTTGAACGAAAAATAGCTTTTCATAGGAATAGCTGTTGTAACCTACACAATGTGCACAGGAGACCAGGGCTGACTAGTCGGAGTCGGTAGGAGCAAGCCAGTTTTTAAGACCAGGAGTCGTATGGAGAAATTGACTGGACCAGAGTCGAAATCAGTAAAAATGTGCATATTTTAAGAATGAGTCGCGGTCGGTCATATTTGAGGCCCAAGGAGTCGGAAACTGAATGAACATCTAGGAATCAGAGTCGCGGTCGGACTTGATCCGACTCCGCAACCCTGTAGTTGACACAAAAGGGTTAAAGCCTCCTGATACACAACACGTCATATAATTACTATGGCCAATACGATCAGATTTTTCACCAGTCCACAGCAATGTCAACAGCGGACGGAAGAAGAGCAACAAATGAAGGTCAATCATCTCCAACTACAGCAGCGGTCCATACAGGTACCGAGCTCACAACCTACAAATCGCCGTCATGCTACCAGCATCCAGCAACAGCAACCACTAGACTAGGATATGCCAGACAATGGCAATGCGAAATCAAGTGGAAAGACAATGGGGCTGGGGAGAGCTTCTTTCCAGCAACACGGATGCCTCAATGATTGCTGGTTCACGCATGAGTTATGCGCGCAGCTAAGCGGCGTAAATGAAGAAGTAAAAACCAATAAGGCCTACAACGTGGGCTTTTAGCTAGAACAAACACATCACTGCTGCTTCACTGGTTTGGAAAATTTGAGGCTTTAAGCCAAACGGTAACAGTTCCAGGTAGCTCCAACTGAACAAGAAATGCTCAAGCGAACATGAATTTGAGCCAGAAATTAGCACTGGGGTAAAATTCCTTTCAGTAAGAGCAAGGCTTCCAGCGAGATCTGACACGCTTCCAGGCACTGGAGCTGCAGCTGGAATGCTGTACAGGATGGCAGCGAGGACGCAGAAGAGACGCGACCAGCTGGCGAGACACACAGCACTGCGGGTCAGTCTTGTAGATATATATGGCACGCACCGAGCTAGATAAGTACGTTGTGTAAAAAAGTACGAGACTAAATTCAACCCAAAATGGAGGAACGTGCGCCGCAGTGAATAAGAGAAACTTTACAGTGTTACATGAAGTAAGAAAGCATTTTCCTAATCTTACTCTACAACCAAATGAAATAGAGAGCAAATGGTGAGTTCGAAAATTCAGCACATGGTTACAGAAACTGGTTTCGAGGGTGCGAACACAAAGATATTCCAATCTTTGGAATGGGATATTAGAGACGGAATATGAGGCGCAGCCTAGCGTAGCCAGCTGGTGTAGCTATAGGCTGGACTGTGCATAGCTCAGCAGCAGCGACCGCAACGCTCCAGCGTCGGGGGGGCCGGTCCAGACTAGAAGACGCAGCGCGTACACACAGATAGACGCACACGTGTGCAACATGACAGGGAGGAAGATGTGCGCCGGAAACATTTAAGAGAAACAGCGAAGAGAGAGAGCAACACACGCACACAACCGACTGAAGCCACGGACCGCACACGCACACACCAACACACTGCATGCGAGACGATCGCGAGCGGGGGGAAGAAGAAACACGGAGGGACGACAAACAGAGGAGTCCATTTCATGGCGCCGCTTCGACTGCGTTAGCAAGTCATCTTGGCGAAACACAAGCAGTTTCTTCAAGAACTTGACACAAAAATAAAGAGCCTCGCTCGGCTGAGGTTAATGAACATTGAGGCGCGCCCGCTGGAACAGCTGCTCATCTCACACGACCGAACGGTCCCAGTCTGTCTAGTGCGCGTCCTGCCTAAAAGTATTTGTTAGGAGACTTGAGGATGGCTTAGTTTAGAATTAGGCTGGGCCATCGAGGTTCCGTTCTGCTAAAATAAGTAACTAACTTGAATTGTAAACAAACAAAGCAGACATTACCAGAATTTCCGGTAGAACTCGTACTAAACAGGGACCAAATGAACCTGAGAATTCACAGTAACGAGCTCTGAACTCCAACCTACTCATATAAACTTTCTTCTTTGTTTTGCCAGAAAATGTTCGTCGAAGCAGCGACCTTTGAAAGCGTTAGCACTCTTACTGCACGGCTGAACTGTCTTTGCATCAGTCGGTCGAACTCATAGAATTAAGGGCAAACTATGAAATGCGAAAGCACTCCTTGTGTAGCCGTTTATTAGGCAAATTCGTGATGATCTACCTAATAGCAATGAATTAAAGAAGGTTTCAGCGAAAGGTAAGAAATCCAAAGAGTCAACTTTAAATCGGCACATTTTTCGTTACAGCATAAGACCACGAAGTGTCTTTGAAGTGCGGAACGGCTACGGAAGCTGATACGCTACAGTGAAGGTAGCCGTCACTCTTGCATAGGCTGCAAAAAGACGCTTCAAATGAGAAACACTAAGGACAATGCAGCAATAACACAATCTTGATTGCTACAGCTGACATGGGCACACAGTAACAAACTTGACACAAGAGTCTACGGCTTTACTGACACAATACTCTCTGCTGAAGAAGGCCTACTTGTAAGTTAAATGACTGCAATCAAGTCGACATTGATGTGACCTCAGGAGAGGCAATAACAACATACTGTACATGCTCGGCATGTTACGGTAAGGCGCACGCACACTCACGCGTTCTCTCGCTACCGACTGGCAACATTTTTTCTTCTTTTTACCAAGAAAATGGGATTAAAATAACGGGACTAATCGAGAGAAAGCTGCAAAGGATGTGCAAGTTGAAATTTGTTGATAGAAAGTTTAGCCAAGCTGTGCTTTTTTTTCAAAATCTCGCAAGCTTTTCTTTACGTTGAAACCTTCTACCAAGGAACCTCTAAGTGCAATCCTTCGAAAATCGTCAACCGTTAGTCAGTTGTTTTAGTCCATAGTTGTTTGTTTTTCGTTCTTATTTTTATAAGAAAATATGGATTTTGACCTCTTCTTTCGATTGCAGGTAATAAAGGGACAAATAATTCATGCAAGAAAGATGAACAACAAACGTTAGGGAAAGCGTCATCTTACAGAGAAATTGGTGCCGACTACAAAAACAAAAGGTATAGTTGTATCACAGCCTGGTTGGTAACGGAATGGTTTAGCGAATCACGCATCAAACGGAAATGTATTTTTTACATATAAAATATCCTACACTTAGACAACATACAGCGCAAAAAACAAAAGTGGCACTAACTGCCGCTGTCAGAACTAAAACAACACCGAGATACCTTTGCTATGTAATGAAGATTTGATAGAGATCCAAATAAGAGTAAGTAACGAGGAACATCTAGTACGACAAATACGAGTAGGAATCTACGCACGAAGCATCACCACTCACGGGAAGAGCAAGCCCTGAAAACAGCAAGAGCAGAACATAGACTGTTAGGAGGAATAGGAGATGCGAATGGCGACCAGTCTTAAGAGATAGATCGATAGCGAAGATGTGGCGCTCTCTCTAAATCAATTACGTCCGAGATAAATAACACGTCTTGTTCGCCGACACAGCGGGTCATTCCTTACTAAATAATAAGCGTCGGTGGCAGCTCCATTTAGTATTAATTAGATGTTAATGTAAAGGGCACAATCAAGCTAGGCCTATAGGAAGAGCTGCAACTGGTCGTCAGCGTATGCATGTGTTCGTGAAACTTGCACGTGAGGCCAACTGCTGCACGGTGCAGAGATACACGTACAACACGTGCTATATTAACTTGTCTCTGCTGAGAAAATAAGTCACAAATAAAATTCATAGGACCTATGCATGCAGCAGGCTGACGCAAATTTCTCCTGTGTTGACTGGAGCTCTTTGATTCATATACATCACGCGTGCATACAACTGCTACAGATATCCGATGAAGAAAAACTTCAACGATGGGCGTCATGAAGCAAAAACGTGGCGGTGCTCATGTTGTGCTGGGATACCTGCACTTACGATCGCGGACGTTCGACTCGCACGTCATCCGGAGACACCGTGGAAGCAGGTAGCATAGATACCAATGGAAAATACCCAAGTTGATAGACGTGTGAGCTGAACGTCCGCTGTAAGTTGAACGCGCGATTGGACAGTATGACCCCTGGCATTGGTCATTGGGATCTATCCCAGCAAGTTTGGCAAAGCTATCGACATTAGATTGGACTAGATAGCTGGCAACAGAAGGCCCAAGAGGCCCATCCTCAGAGACCAGCCGGGACTTCCGCTCCAGCCCTCCATGAGGCGGTACACAAAGCAAATGCGATCTGTAGCATCCTACGTTTATGTACCGGCGAGACCGGCACGAGACGGGCGCGAGCAGCAGCGAGTCGTGTGTACTTACCATCTGAGAAGATATTATCGAGCGTCGTGGGCCGGTGCTGCTGGGCAGCTGCAGGTGGTGGTACAGAAGATGCACTATCCATAGCAGCAGGCTGGGCAGGTGTACCGGGATCTTCAGGTACAGGGGACATGAGTACTAGTGATAGCTACTTACAGTTCTAATGCACTGGACACACTGGTACGTTTCACAACAGATGAACGCGGGACTGCGCGTCCCACACTGTCATACATACACTGGAATACTCCTACACTTCAGTAAGCGCTCAACTATCTGAAGTTCTGTGGAGAAACTGTACGAGAACTGAAGGTTACAGGGTAACCTCAACGTTATGAAAACCACAGTAGCTAGGAAAATTTTTTGAAACTGGTTGCAGCAAACACTACTTGGATCTGTTTAAGTTTTGCAATCGATGATATACCTATGTACAATACCTGTGAAGAAAAAGAAATATTTGCATAGGTTATTACAGTTAACAACAGTGACAGAAGAAAAATGTCTCATTACAAACATAAATCTACTCTTCCGGAATTATAGTTACGCCTGGTAACGAAAATTTCATCAGGCTGGAACTTGGGAACGGCAAAATCATGATTACTGCATTGGTCATGAAGGCAAATGTACAGATTGGAAATCCACCGCGTAGACACGATACCTACCTAATGGAGTCAACAAAAGATTACGACGATTTTCACGTGAACAAACCTCGACGCTATAGAGAGAGCAAGGCGACAGTGGCTCTCATCCACTCAAGGTATGATAATAGCTAGCACAAACTGAACGTCACACCGGGCCTGTGGACAATGGTTCACAAGACCGCAAGAGGAACAAACAAAAGCGGCTGGCAAGAGCAAGAGAAGCCACAATAAAGCAGCAGCAGCAGGGCGCTTGCCACATTCACCATCAGCGTGGTGGTGAGGTGGTGGTGGCGGCGGCGGCACCAGTGACGTAGTTAGCAGCGTGCTTGCCAAAGGCACAACACCTTCCCTCATCTTTATTTTCGTACGGCACACGCTGGTGCTCACCTTTACCTTTGGGTGACATTCGCGATTTGAAAACTTATTCTCGCGCCCTA
>LQNS02278125.1:3561142-3588841 GCA_001587735.2 Parhyale hawaiensis | reverse complement strand
AAAGACAGCGTCTATACATTTGAATGTTACTGGCTAACACATTGGAATGTTGTATGTGCGAATCGCGTATATAACACACATTGGAGTGTTGTATGTGCGAATCGCGTATATAACAACATGGTAGAGCCGTGAAAGAGAAATGTACACCGACACCCCCCCCCCTCTGGAGCCTGGGCTATATAGATATATGGGTTGCTCAAACGTCGGCTGCGTTCCGATGGTTTGGCCGCACGAGTAACTCTGTAAACTTCTATTTTCATGTAGCAATTTCTCATTCAATACACATATCAAGAACCTTGTCTTCATACATTAACCGTTCATTTTATCAAGTTTTCGAATTACAGATGAGAGATCGCGACCAGAAGAGAAGCTCTTTTTAAGAGCAACAAACTACACCGTAGAAAGAGCAGTACTCCTGACATAGATAAGGTGCTATTGGGATAAATACAGGACTGGTGCCACAAAGCGAGTGAAGACGACCGGCGCAGGACCAACATCGCCTGCTGACGAAAGTGTGCTTCGTAACACGGGGATGAAAAGTTGTCTAACCTTTAAGGAATTACCACCGGCTCATGAGTTAAAACTACAATAAAAATAGGAAGTTCCAAGAAATGGGTCCGGCGCTGGTGACACTGCAAAACTGACGTGACTCAGCAACGAAATTCGTGCCACAACGTTCGTCGTTATTTGTCAAAACCGGTTATATTTGCTCTGAATTAAAGATCAACCTTATATACTTGTATCACTAGCGATGGCCGTGGCCATGCTACCGGGAAATGAAAAAATAGTATATAACAATCCGTGCAGGAGAAATAATCTATTAGTGAATGAGACGAAGCGCTCCTCACCCTCACATAAGGATGAGGTGAGTAGCAAGAGGACAATTATGTTAACCGCGTGCTGTAGCTAATCATCTCAGACACTGAAGACTAAATGCGGATTTCGGTTACCGTAAGATGAATATTTCACTTCAACGACTTCGGTGGTAATGGCTAGATCACTTCCACATTTTCCGCCGAGACAAGAATTTTCTTTGTTCCAATAAGTTACACCTTACCGTATTAAAGTATGAATTTTCAAACTGTTAATCCAAAACACTCTGAACAAGCCATTTCAAAAAATTTTAATTCGATAATTTAACTTTAACTGGTTCATTTCAGGGATAGCGTATGTACAAGAAATGTAATAAACGTCGTACCAACGATGATGAACTAACTGTTCGTTCACTACAGACAATTAGTCCAACAGTTCGACAAAACCCAAATCATTTTCGTCTCGTCCAGTGATATGCTCTTGCACAGTACATGGGAAGACATATTAATAAAAACAAGTAAACGCTGCAACAAGGGCAGGCGAGGTGTCGTTATTAGTATATATTTTGTTTAACCTCCGAAGCCGCAACTCGGGCGTTTCAACAGAGAAACTATTCGTGTTGTGCAGTATTCAAATACCGCATATTGGGNAGTAGGAGACACTCAAGTGGTCGGCCCCTTTTGTGTCCTTCCACACGAGAGAGACTAGAGATGTCCCGCGTACCAGGTCGGCTATCTCGATCGACAGCCCACCTCACGGGACAGAAAGAGGAAAGTAGAGAACCTATCTAACTTTACAAAACTAACCTCGTCAGTAGGAACTGCGGCAAGCTGTTGTAACATCTCCTGCGGATAAGGCACTCGGGAACCTTGGGTGCGTGATGCCCAAAAATATATTGTGGCAGGGATAGGGCCCGCAAGAATATACCCCTGAGGGCAGGCGAGGTGTCAATAATCGACACACACGGTAACTTCATATATGCGTCTAGAATAAAGTAGCTTCTAAGACTTTCCCAACGAATGAGTTTTGGAAGAACGAGAAAAGGCAGAATCATAAGGGAAGGAATATATAGCGCTGCAGCCAAGACAGGCGAAGTGGGCGGCATAACCACACCAAGTGACCTAGTGTCGGCAGCACCTGGAACGACGGAGGCCGCCACAACCTTGGCCCCTCGCAAGAAACCGGTTATTGTGGGTGGTTGGGCGGGTGAGTCTGAAATGCTAGCATAGCCTTTCGTACGTAAAGATAAGGAGAATGTGATGTAACTTGGCCCTGGGCAGTTGTGAGCGCCGTGCAGGCAGGCACAGGGCAGGTCGAGCTATGCTGCTCGGTTATAGGAGAGGTGGAGCAAATTGGGGTTTGAAGCAAAAGGCTTTCCTTGCTGCAGAGCAACACCATCGTACACAACAACAGCAGGTCACCGAAGTGCTGAAAACCACAATTATTCCAGGATATACAACACGAACAGAACTTTTCAAGATGAGGGTACCATTTGGTCGGCCTCGCACGTGGCAATCACCATGGTGACTAAGAAAAGAGGGTCATGAACAAATCATTAGCGTTGTCCTGTCCTCAAGAACGGAAGTTGGCTCAATTGAGAACGAAATCCATAGAAATATTTATTGGAATGATTGCACGAACTTCGAACTTGAGCGCCAGTCCGCTCTAGCATTACACAAGACATACGGCGAAGAGAAAGCAGTAAATATCCCCGTTGTTTTCGACAGTTCAATCAAAACCGAAGCGCTCGTTGGGATCCACCAAGTATGAAATGAGGAAAACTTTCCGAGTATTTTTGCAAGAAAAGTGAGCGGCTGAAGTTGCGGTCGGCCGTGCACTCTTTATCTCCGCCGCCGCAGCCCCCAAACATCCGGCCGGTGTTTGCGCGCTCCTGCTATGGAGTGCATCTCTCGCCCTGCTCAAGGGGATGGCTGGACACGAGCGTAACTGCCTCACCAAAGGCAAACCAACCTGACATGACCGATGGTCAACACAACCTGCAAAAGTGAACCTGAGCGGAGAGAATCAACATCGCCCACCATGGACAAGGCTTTCAAATTTTCGACTTTTCACAAACATCTCTCGATGGGAATCACTCGCTGCTGAAGTCTCTGAACGCAGCGACGAAAAGCAAAGAAAGTCATGCCGTACGGGAGCCCATTAATAAACAGGCCGGCTTAAACAGTTCAAGAACGACAGAAACTAAACATAAACGTAGATTCTAGGAATTTGTGATAATCAGGATAAGTCTCTCAGTATGCTACAATAGTCATTTAATGAGCTTTTTTTTAGCATTACCGCATTCTGAGAATTTAATCTCTGACGACACCGAAGTTAGCCGAGTCAAAGCAATTATGCATACTCTTGGCAACTTGGGTCGCAGAAGAGAAAACATTAATTCGCTGTGTCTGTGGTTTAACCTCATAGGTAACCTCATTGTCCACGGTCAACATAATTCTATATTTTGCGCATGTTTCAAAAGCTCTGAGAGTGTAGAAGTATTCGTCCAGGACGAAGCGTGTCGAAGTGTACAGGCCGAGTTTTCTCACTGTACGCTAGGGACCTGAATGAGCGGCTCCAGTTCGATGGAGGTGGGAAAGCCATGGAAAGATTTTGGTGCCTGGCAGCCATTACCAGCGCTCGATTATGACGTCAGTGACAGGAAGATCAAATGACAGGTTCAATGGACACGCTCGAGCGACATTGGTTTCCATTAGGAGCAGCACGCGAGCCTGCCGACGAGAGTGGCGTCTTAGCAGGACGCAGCTAAGGTTGCCAGTGAACGCGTCGGTGATTTTTTTTTCCCGCACTCGACGGGGAAATTTAAAGGGAAGAAAGAGCAAAATTTATAATATTAATCTACGCCGCCACCGTAATCCAGTACAAATTAGCTTTCTATGGGCAGGGAAAGAAAAAACACCTAGTAAGTAGACGAAATATGGAATCCGTACAGGAAGGTGTTCCCACACGCAATTAACAGGCATAGGTGCAACAATCCTAAAAATAGGACAGAGGAAACAAAAAAGAATTATACAACAAATCTCAATAGCAGAGGTAAAATAGATTATGTAACCAATCTCAAACGTTCACATACGTTGGAAACGAGAAGTGACGCGTGTGCGACAGTGCAGACGTCCTCACAATTGAACATCCGCGTAGGGTTCGCAGCACAAAAGAATAAAAAAAAAAAGAATAAAGTGATGTTTCTCTCAAGCAAACTCTGCCCAAGCTAAAAGGTTGTCTTTCGATAACGGGATGGTAACTTAGTTTTCATAATTACCAAGAATGCGATGCGCTGCAGGCCTGCACCAGTGTACAGGAACAGAGAAACAAGACTACCCACTGTAACGCAAGTTCCTTCCATTGGAGTAGCATCAGCAGGAAACACGTTACCCAAGAAAAATTCATCTGAAGTGCCACAATAAATGAAAAACTTTGGTACAGAAAATACTTTCAAGCGCGCGCACCATACACAGATTCGCCCAGCTTCTGATTAGGAAGCGAAACCAATTGCAAAGACGGCCAACAGGTTCTGTGGCTTGCGGTTACATCACGTGTGCCTTCAAGGAAGATCTAATGCAGCTAATAATGGCCGCATTTTAAAACCCGAACGGAGCCCGCATTCTAAAACCTGAAGTGAGCCATTTTTACTGTATCTGCAAGCCGGTAGTAACGGAAGAGACTATATATAGGTACACAAGCTGAGCGCAACACCGCCGTGTTATGAAGACAAGTCGGACATTGCCGAGATCATTTGGAAACAATCACGCTCGAGCGCACCAAGGAAAAACACCGCAGAAGTGGATGAGGCGTCCACAGAAAAAGAAGGAAAAAAAAAGCGCGCAGTGTTTTGAGCTCAAAAGAAAGTAGAGGCAATTCTAGCGCTAACGAGACTCTAAACAATGGACAACATCCCCGCAAGAAAGTCGGCGATCGCGCCACTGGTCAGGGACTTCTTCCGTCGGGTTTTTCCAGAAATAGAGCAAAATATTATTGGCTAGAGCTTTCTCTTGACCACTTCCAGCGGCGTTTCGGTCAGCAATGACGGCCAATAACGGCAAATAAATGACGAGTGGCGTTACAAGAAACGTTTCGGGCAAGTGGGCAGCAAGTGCTGGCGGCACACACACGCAACACCACATTTTCCAGATACTCTTTCTCCAATGACAGAAAAAATACCTGCAATGATTTTGATGCTACGGCAGGCGGCGTCCTACACCCTAATAATTTCACAACGGTTGCGCAAGATTTCGACGTATTTCTAGGCTAGCCAACGCCACGAGGAAATTCTTGCTCTTTATCACCTCCTTCAACCCACTCGTGAGCAGCAACCAGCACCGCACTCACCCAACACACACAAGAATAAGACTCGCAAGATAACCGTGGAGACGATTCTTGCTGCAACATGTCCTATTCAACAACAAATCTGTGAGCAGCAGAGCCTCTTGGTGAGGCAGTTCAGCGCACACAGACCATAATCCCTCCCACGGCGGCCATATTCGACGAAGCTGCGGAAATTACGCGCCTACGCGCAGCGGACGGCCACCCGAGCGCGCTGTTGCAACCACCAGCAAGGCGTCTGTAAAGATGCTGTACAGAGCAAGCAAGGGACCATAAGGAGAGGAGTGCCCCACTGTACAAACGTAGCATACAATATTTTCATCATAAGAAAACCAAACAAGACCCACTGTGTACTCATAGGAAGATAAGTACGAAGAAAGATATAGTGAACTCCTAGACCAAATTCACTTTTAAACCTTCTTGTATAATTTAATCTTCTTTTCTCATACGAATACTACTATGCGAGATGTTGCAAAGAATAAACGCAATCAGAGAAAGGGTTAATATCAAATGTGACGTGCGACGGTACACTCCTGAGAACAGAGCACTGTATTAAAAAACTCTACCGTTCTGAGAAGCCAAATAATCTATGATGTAAAAATCTATGGTGAAATTGAATTTAGACATACAGTTTTAGCAACGTTCACGCGTCAAGTTGAGCCGAAGAAGCATCAAGTTCTGGAGCGTCCGTCGAAGCGACTGCAGCATTTCATGAGGCTCTACAATAAAAAACTTATAATAATGATACCTATAGAATATGGATTTCTCGCCAAAATCCAGGAGTGCAATGTCGCAAATGCATACTTGTATCTCATAGCTAGACTTTGTTCAGGCGCAGTTTATCAATTTGGTCCGGTACTGCCCGGAATTTGTTCCGTAGGTACCCTAAACCTCTCAATATCTAATAACTACGGACGAAGTACTAAAATTTCATGCCAGTTTAGCCTAAAGCAACTGAAGCTGTGGGAACTAACGTATTTAAATAACGACGCTCCAAACACGGTTGCGGAGTCGGAGTCTGTAGATATCGAGTGTCAGAATTCTGAGTCGGAAACCAGCTAGAACCTGGAGCAGTTCAAAATTTACCCATTTGATCAAAGAAAACAGAGGGTCATTTTTAGAGCCCAAGAGGCGGAATCGGTAACTGGAAAAACCTACGAGTCGGACTTTTTCTATACGACTTCACTACCCTAGTTCCAAATGTCATTGCTACGAGCAGTCGAAATTGTATTCGGTGAACTCTGTATTGCAGCTTGCCAACTTGTCTTGAAATGTAAAGCGCTGTTACTGCACAGTGGCACGGACCGCCAAACGAACCTAGTCCGCCTCAGACTCCTTCGTCCGGCCCAGTTTAGAACTCGACTTCCTGGGCCCCCCAAAAAAGCCAGACTCCAACTCGGCAGCCCCGACTGCCACGGTAAACCAAAAAACTATGCTTTGACTCCGAGGACAATTCCTATGACCCTTCTCGAGACTTAACTCTATCTCGCTGGCAGACAACGCGGACACTGTGCGGCTTGCAACCGAACATGCAGAGTGCTATAAACTAAAACTTTAAAGCCTTGCCAACTGCTGAAGTATTTGCAGCAATTACAGCGTCAGACTCCGAGTGAGTGTCATTACTGATGCAGTGACCGCGCGACGCGGTCGCTGGACTTCCTCTTGCAGACAAACCACAGGTACCACCTGTAGAGACCGGTGAGGAAACTGCACCTTCTACACCTTACGATTTTGAAGCTCCTTTCGGGCTCCGAAAGTTACCCTGAAATTACTCAATTTAGCGATAGGCCGTTATATCCCGCGTTACAGCCTCCCTACCTTCGTGAGCGCTGACCCACACACAGGATAAAACACGGGACGTACAAGCACGAAGTTGAGCAAATCTAAGAATCTACGATCAGAAAACCGAGGCTCAAGAGTAGGAGTGTGCGGTACACAGCAGCAGCATCTGTCACACAGGCCAGACCGACTATGCCAATACCCAATGCCATGCGAACACATTATATTCAATGAACACCAAAATGACAGCTCGATACGAAACGAGCGACGACGTGCAACATCTGTTAGGGAAACACACCGTGAACAGCCAGCCAGCCACACGGAAGTTCGTGCCTACCAACAATAATCATTTATTAGTAATCAATAGGAACGACACACAATGCAAGCGTTGCAGCCACTTCTCGGCAAGGGTCACACGGGAGATGGTCCTGGTCTGCAGCAGAATTAAAGCCACTTTACGCAGGGACAGACAAACTTATGTGTTGTCCCAGGACTGAAGAGACAGATGGTAAACTGTCCGACTCCGACCCCTGAGACTAGTATGTGACCGTCAGCGACCCTGCAGCTCTGTTGATATATTATTATGTTTTTACATCTAAGAAATAGAAACTAAACCGATAGCAACACATCCGTACAGATCGAGCATGGAAGCTTGAAAATGCAACTACGGCTGAATTTGACAGGAAGTGCCCTGATAAATTCTACGCAAATAGGGTAACATGTCACGTAGCCGTCCACATGGCACTAAAAAAAACTTCCTGTGAGAAAACTAGCAGAGCTAGAAAGCCGTACATAGGCTTAAGCTGTAGGCTAAGTAGTGCCGCACCATCCCTGAAAATGACGGGTGAAAATAATTAAACAAGAAAAAATGGTGGTGGTTTACACATTTTTTCATGTTTTTAGTGAAAAAAAATGTGAAAACCACCACCATTTTTTCTTGTTTTTTTTTCGCCCGTCATTTTCAAGGATGGTGCGGCACGACTTAGCCTACAGTTCAAGTCTATGTATGGCTTTCTTGCGCTGCTAGTTTTCACACATGACGTTTTTTTAGTGCCAAGTGGACTACTAGCATGGTGGACGGGTACTCGACATGTTACCCTACAGTAATGTCTATTGAAGATTAGTCCACCAGACGATGCATCTGCTTCAGGCGCAACTTTCTTTTAAACTATTTCATGAGTAAGCATTGTGCCATATACAGTAGCTATACCTTCTAAATAAATCTACGACTTAATTAACAATGGAAAAATAGTGTCCATAACACAAGGCACCTAAACCATTTATTTCACAACCACTATTTTCTCAACTATCAAACATGTTTCTCTTAATTATCACAAAAGCTCTTAGCTCTATTCTTTGAATATCAATCCAACGGTCAGTTGAAAATTTTTTAGCTGAAGGATTTTCTTCGAGAAAATCATCGATGACAAAAAAGCTATTGGAGACGTAAAAGTTTCAGCCGCAGCGGAAGGGGTAAAAGCTAACTTCAGGCAACTCGAGACTAGTCAGCTAATGAATGTCCGTTACAAGTGAAAAGGTTGTTAATAGCTCCCTTGCGGTAAGGCTGAATTATGAGGGACTAAAAGTGAATTTAAAAATTAAGACTGCGCGCGCGCGCACACACACACACACACACACACAGGCACATGCTAATATGGGACAAAAATGAAAATGATTTCTTGTGGGAAGTCTCTTTTGACGCTGACCTAAGAAGGGTTCACACGGCAGTTAATTTCATTTTTTGCCCCACAGCAACACGGCAGCCAAATGAACGTGTTTCCTCAGCACGGTGTCGAATGCGTTGTGTTCCCTTGAGACGCAGAGAGTGCACAGCTTCCTGAGCCCTAGACTTCATTCTAAATTTGAAGAGACGCCCGAAAGTCTACTAGTGACACTTGTTATATGGTCACTAATGCTACTGCCGGTGACCTTTGACTTACAGCCAACATTTAATTAACTACAAAATTCCAAAATATTGGGATGATTTACTGATGAACAAGTTCATCTGACCGTAGCGTGCACCTGCCTTTAAGCGAGGTCTTGGGAGGTCAACACACAATGCTGTAGCCAATATACGCGACGTGCGGGACCGTAGCAACCACAGACTGCATGCAAACAAGCGCGCCGTGACACGAGGTCGCAATTAAGTTAGTCAATAGAGAGAGAAGCAATGGACGTCCATGGGCAGCTGGCGGCGGTGTCTCCCCTCCGCAAACTCACCAAAACAAAAGCAATATTTTCTACGGAGCAGCAGATCTCAACATCGTGCAATATAATCTAGCCACGAAGTCTGGGGTATGTTGCTGAACCGATGCCTGGCTTACAGTTCCCCGCAGTGGTGGGCGGAGTGGGAATTATCATCAAAAGTTTTACAACAATGGTTTAGAATGGCAATTACGAGCTCCAAAATTGGCTAAATAAATACATCACAGGTATGTATGTAGAGTAAGGATATATCAATGTCAATGCTCGTATCCGATTTTCATTTAGGAGTGGATATATACGATGCAGAACATGGCAGCGCTGACGACGCTGAAATTAGCCTCCGTGCATTCTACATTCGGCACTCGTTTGAATTAGCTCAATGATTATTGCATGGCTTCCCACCGCAAGCATAAGCTCTCAATACATACAAGAACACTAAAAAATTGTAGGACCGGACGTTTGGCAAGACAGTGCGACCATTCATTAGTATGGAGCTATGCAAAGCAGCTGGAGCTCGTGGATGGGACAATACTGACAAAAAACTATTTCGTACGATGAACCTCCACGAGAATATCTAGGTCCGAGTAGGAGCATGTTAGACTACGCCGAAAATTTCCACAAACATCCATCCACTAAAAAAAATAAATAAACTTCCTTTCGCGAGAGTTTCAAAGAGCTGACCCGCACGCTGTCGGAAAAATCTCGTTCTGTAGCAAACTTTGGTCCGAGCTGAAGACTGGAGCAGCCCCGAAACTGTGTGGAGTGAGCAGCACAGAGAGCTGACAGGAAACACTGCAGATCTAATAACAGTAATTGAGTGAGAGCCTCAGCGCCATGCTCCCCTGCAACTGCCACCCGCGGTACGTCAATATGTTCCCTCGTCGGCAAGACGCACGCAAATTTCGCCGTTGTGGGGCGGCGTAGTACGCACGGGAAATGCGCATACGATGACTCAACTGGCAGCAACAGATTTCTGCGACTGCTGAGAGTACTTAAAATAACGAGAAGACGCGAGTCTCGAGGTTTTGCTCTCCGTCAGAAATTCGATATTGACGAGCGCGTCAATCGTCAGAAGTCGGCGAGTTATTGCCATCGACTTTTTCCCAATTGAAAAAAGCAATCCGTTTATTAATGATTTCCCAAGAGCACTGCAAGCGAGGGAATAAAGCACGGCACACAACAGGCCGACGGTGCAGCTCTCGTGAAACTGGAAATGCCACCCGCTCCATGCATCGAATATGTCCATGCATGGTTTCCAAAGTAGTAGTTGGCAGTCCCTTGCGCGTGATGGTATGATTCGGAGTGGTACAGGAGAGTGACAGAAGCACCACAGCAGATAATACAAAAATATGACTTAGGTCAATGAGTTCAGACCTACGGGGGAAGGGGGAAGATCATCGCTGGAGAGACAAGTGGCGTCGTCAGCCTGCAGAGGTTTGGGAACGTCTGGTTTTGAACAATAACTCATTGACGCATAAACTGTCTACTACTGTACTATTCTCAGGAAAATATTAATGAAATAAATTGACGACGAAAACTAATACACGCTACAACATCAAATGCATCCGCAAGAGGAGTGTTGCAACGAAAATATGCATTTTCAAGTGACTACATTCCGCTCCGGTGTCGAAGAGAACGCAGCACAAAATGAAACAGAACATGATCGTATGTCGATCGCCATCGAAACCTATTCTCAACAACAGAATCAACTTCTGCGTAGACTATTCCATAAAATCTAACAGCGGGTTTAGAGCAATATTTTAGGGTTTATTTTCAAACGAGGTTTCCAAATAACAAAGCTACCATTGCCTGAAGATAAATATTGAACATCTTACGAGGCACTGTACTGGCTTTCTCGATTCAGAAAAATCTTTCGTCTCCCTAAACGTGGCACGCTGGGGTAGTCTGAAAACCCGAAAACCAACGTAAAGCAGGAGAAAAAACAAACAGAAAACATTAAAAAAAACAATACTGCGTAAGCAACGCACACACAAAAAATGCGGAATATAATGTTCTTAAGTTATGCAACTGTGCAACAAGTAACTCAACGACGACCGAACGACGTAACAAGTTCATACAAAGATTTAACGGAAACCGTATAGGACCTAAACGGAGGCTTAACATGCATTTACCGCTGCGAACTTACAGTGCTGTAGGAAATACAATTAATCTTTGTTCCATTGATGTGAATAGTAATACTAAAAGCGTTATGAATATTTCATTAATATTTTATTGTAAAGTTTCCATGATTAGGATTTGTCATTTTTTCCACAAATTCCCAAAGGTAGCTAGGCCTAATCGAGGTCCCACGAAGCCTCCCACAAGACCTCATTTCTCCCACAGATCTTAGGGGGATTCCCACAAAATGGCAACACTGGCGGGTGGCCAGTCATCAACTACATGCGACAAAGGTTAGGGAAAATTTCCTGACATATTGCCTTTTTATGATTTCTATTGTTTTTTTCTCAGTTGCTTTACGTTTGGTTTTCGCTGGTTGCCGATAGTTTCGATATTTAGGACTAATTGCACGCTGCAGTACGATATTG
Source organism: Parhyale hawaiensis (assembly GCA_001587735.2). Lineage (NCBI taxonomy): Eukaryota > Metazoa > Arthropoda > Malacostraca > Amphipoda > Hyalidae > Parhyale > Parhyale hawaiensis. The sequence goes on along the minus strand of LQNS02278125.1, from coordinate 3,577,157 downwards.
GGTTATCTCGGCCAGCTACGGAGACCTCGGGCCTCTTGACATCGGCGGAGGTGTCGAAGTGTCGAGATTTACCGCTCTACAGTATTACGTGGCATTCGCACTCTTGAATATGTGACATTGTGTCGACACTTACTAGAGTAGACTCCCAAGAGAGTCGAAAGAAAGCTTATGAAATGAAACCACACTTGCAGTAGATTAAGGATAACCCTGGTTGGTGATGCTAACAAGCACATTTTAATTTTAGCACGGTTGAGTAGACCACGAATTGGGAGTTTTTCTTCAGTTATTTATCGAGCTATGGCGCCACTGCCACGGCCTTTCTTTGTTCTTGTACTCTTAGTCATCTACGTCTCCTTTTTGCTGGGATTTGTCACATTAACAGACTGCAGGGTACAGCATCATATTGTCATTCGTCCTTGATGTATTACAATCTAATTTTAGCAACTCAGTCGAGGCATCCTTTGGGAGAATCAGGCCAGGTTCGCACGAGTATACTGAGAAGGTTGAGTTAAATTTACAGGCAATCAACGGCTAGCAGGTATGATAAAGGTACGAGGTAGCCGAAGAATTGCTGTAGGCAACGGTATGGCTGGAAAGGTCAGTTCCATCAGTAGAGTGGCGTCTACGGTAGCCCTAGCAGGCTTGGGATGAGCCAAAATGTCGACCGCATTAAATTCTATATCAGGCAAGGCATTGGCAACAGCGGGAGAGTGAGCTATTTCGGACAGCGTCCACAGTGGCTTCACCATTTAATGAATTAATTTTTCTTCAAAGCCTCTTCAATTTAGGATAAATAACGTCCTAACACTAGACAAATGCTGGGTAGCTATACTCTGATCATTTCGTCCAACATTGACGTAATGCAACGGGCAACGACTCGGTTATCTTTTTCTTTTGGCATTTACGGCCGGTAAAGTTTAATGGTAGCGACTATTATTAGCATCTACGGCACAGGATATGGGCGTCAACCTTCGAGCACTGACCATTTGCCAGTGTTCATATTTGCCTTTGTAGACACACTCGTAGTTACTAGAATACACTCTAGTAGCAAAGTGACACCCCAAAACTAAAAATCACAGCCTGCGTGCGCACACAGTAACGCACGCGCGCTTCAGCGCAGTTCACACCAACCAATAACACTCAAGGAAGAGGGAAACAACAGGAATGAAATAGCTACGATACGAACAGAGCAGGGCCGGAAGATTTCGTCGAGTCTATTGCCCGGTAGTTTTTTGCTCTGGATCTGCCGGCAGACTACAGGCCGAGAAAGGTCAAGGTTATCCATAAAAGGGACAGTCGGCGACCGCCACGGTCCCTGACCGGCCGGCACTAGGGGCAATATAGAGATCATTACAGGCACCGCCCCTCGCACTCCTCTCCGCGCGGGTAATGGTACCAATGAGGTAATGATGACCGGATCACAGAACATGGTACATTGAACCCAGGCCAACTGTGGCGTACCGGTGGTGCATTGATACCTTCAGCCATTCCCCAGAACAGAATTTTGGCCATCCTAGAAACTAAATCCAGAAATCAGCTGCTGGAACGGCGACAATTTTTGATACAATTGCGAGTAGAAATCTCATGCAATGAAAACATACTTGAAAATAGCAACATGACTCGGTGTGGTGATGGTGCTATCGTCAACCTAATCTCACAAATTAATACAATAATCCCGCTGATACTCTGAAGTAACTAAAGCCATTCGATCTACAGGTAACAACATTTTTGTCAACATTTACCCTATGGGGCAAGAGGCAACAATGAAGCTGATGATACAGTCAACTCACGTGGAAACCAACAGACAACAGGCCAGCGCACCGCCACTGTCAGGCCTTACCTGAAAAGAAAATGCACAATTAGCAACACAGCAGAGTTAATGCAATAGAAAGGGAGAAATGTAACAAGATGCAAGGTTACCAAAAATACACACATTTCATAACTTTCATTGGTTTCGTGTAAACAGCCGCACATTTTTTTTTAAAAAATCGGTGATATCAACTTGACCATGTAAGGCGCCAAGCGCAGATTCCGCACGATGAATAAAGCCGCTAAAAACACGCAGACAAAAGCAGCCCTTGCCTCGACCCCAACTGCCACAATGTATTCACGTCGATTGCTAAACTGAAGGATCGGACAGCGGTCGGACGTCTGTATTAGACCAGGAGTACAACAACAAACCAACTTGGCGTGCATGTCACTAAAACAGATGACTTGCTCTTTAGAAAAGCGCGAGTTCCATGGGCCGCGTTACCACACGAAATCTTCAAGACAAAAGTACGCTTAAGTGAAGCAAACTTGAAGCTGTAAGTGCACACTGCAGTTGTACGACACCTGCAAACAAGTACGATGACGATCTCAGCAGAAGCTGGACGACTCAGTACTCACCTATTAGAATGGTCCCTTGGCCAGCGGAGGTGACGGTGAGGCCCTGATGACTATGTCGGAGCGAGACACCGGACCGCTCGTGGTTGGTGCGTCTGTAGGAGGATCGTAAGGTACTGGGAGTCTTGCTGAGCTTGTTACCCCAGTCGGGGAGGGACGCGGAGAGAACAGGGTCCAAAGCAGTGAGATCAGCCCTGAAGGCTCCGGCGTCCATACCCAGCACAGAGTCGGGCAGGAGGAAGAATGAGTCGCAAGGCCACGAGTCGTACTCTCTTGGTGAGGGAGGATAGTTCAGAGGATCGAGAACTTCGAGGGAGCTCCGGCGGGGAGGTTGAGAGGCAGGTGATTCCGGCCGCCGAGTGGTGGATGAGGAAGAGGAGGTGCCAGTGTACAGCCGTCGGGGTACTGCCGACACCGAGGCAGACCGGGGCATGGCGGCCCCCAACTACAGACACGACACCTATTGTATTACTGTAGGCCGGCCATGTCCCCACTAGGCTTTGTCTACACTTCACCAAGCACTTTTTGTGGTGTTTGCGGAGTATATCAAACCACGCAGTACTCGTACGTATGAACACACTAATGCAATTTCAAAGTACCTAATTAAATTTTATACTAAACACCAGCATCACATTTTCTAAATGAAATTTTTGTCACTCAATTGAATATCAGTTCATGCTCTGAAAACGGAAGAATAAAATTAGAAGATACTCGGAATCCATCAAGAGAGAGAAAGCAACGGGAGTGTGAACCTGGGACCTACGAGTGCGTTCGAGATGAAGTATTAGGGAGTCAATACAACCTGAGAAGCTATTATCAGTGAACACCATCATATGCCCTCAGGATCCCATAAACAAAGTTGGGTAGTTCAGCATAGATAAAAACTGAAAAAAAAAAAACGGAAGATGTCTCGCAAATTTGGAAGACAAGGGTGCCGCGCTCCACCCTCGCTGCGCTCTGTTGCTCGCTTCGGATACAGAAAATTAGGCAAATTTACGAAGCGTGTTTAAGGTTTTCAATAATAGCATTAGTGGAGAAGGCCTCAACACGCCACGGAAATGCTTCATTAGGCCAGCCTAAAATCGACAGGATATTGCAGTTTAATGGCAGGGGCGAGCGGACGGGACGTCAGGCCGCCATGGGCAGGGTAAGAGGGCAGAGTACTGCGATCTGCCACTTTATGGTGGTTGTAATGGATCCGAGGCGATGAAAGCATCCTCGTTACTTCAGTAATACGGCCTCCAGACGAGCTTGTAACTGCCCAGCTGACAGAAGGACGGCAAAATCGGGCGCGAGTCCCGTGGATCGGAAATTTCTCCGCTGCAACGCCCGATAAACAAAGAGTTATGCTATCCACAAAAAAAAAAAGTCATTTACAGAAGTCCATTTAATGATTTATTGGAACATTTAGGACTAAGCAGAATGACGATGGATAGTATAACTAAACAAGCGGTGCAAGCACAAGAAAATGCAATAATAACAGAGTATATATGTTGAACAAACTGTATAGAAAACCGCCAGTGGGTTATGTACACCAGCCCAGGCAGGCTCGCAACACATTACTTGAGGAATACTAAACCGCATTGAATGGGTCATCGACTGCGTCGACTGGCCTGCAAAATCAGGCAGAGTAGTAGAAGAAATTTTACTAGCGCATCAGTAGCACACTGCCTATATCGCGCCGAACTATTCCTATGTTTCACCACAGGCTCGTGCGCCGCTAGGACGAGTTTCAAGTTATCGATGATTTTCGTCTCCGCTTTTCTGCCGGAAGGTCTCAGAGCGATCAGTGCGCTACTGGCAGGAAAAAGGCGCAAGTTCAGCATCTCCAGCCCCCGGGCACCGCTGAACACTTTCGTTCAGCTACACCGCACAGGGGAAGTACACGAAATACAAGAAGGTAGAAGTCTAGCGGGAATAGGTAGGCCACCTCAATCGGCAGCCCACCTCCCGAAACAGAAGGGGAAATATTGAGAGCCTACCCAACTTTACAAAACTAATCCCGTCACCAGGAACTGCGGCAAGCTGCAACATCTCCTGCGGAAAAGGCACTCGGGAGACCCTTGGGTGTGTGAGGCCCAAATATATTGTGACACGGAAAGGGCCCGCCAGAATATACCCCCTGAGGGCAATCAGGCAGAGCAGGCTTGACTAGTCCGAACTTTCAACTGGTGAGCTGAGCTGACCTCTACATTGAGAAAAGAGTTGCAGGCGTGAACCTCCATCGATTACCCTTAACACTTCTTCGAACTCAGGCTTGCTGCTACACATGGGAGTCATCAGCCGTCTCAGACGTAGTTGGACTGCTTCTATAACCTCTCAGACAGGATTCAAAGCGGCGAAGCCCACGCTTCTTTCCGAAGTTTCAGACAACTCCATTCTCGAGGGCTTAGCCTAACTCGCCTCTGACGATCCAAGCAAGGACACATTTCCATAGCCGCTAACCATCAACTCATATGGCCATAACTCAGTATATTGTAAGGCTAGCGAAACAGAAAATCGTGATGCCGAACGACCGAGCTTGGGATCCCTTACTTTGTGTGAACTTATTCACAGCCTCAGAATCTATTGTTCAACCATGACCATAAAATGAGTACCTATCATAAAGTCACGGTGTAGTTCCTCTCCCTAACACGTTGAAAGATCTAATAAAAACTTATTCAAAAGTCACACAAATCCACAATATTTCACGTAAATAGTACTAAGACCACCCGACACAAACTGTAACAGAAACGCAATATCAGAACTTCAATACTTCAGAGCTACGAAGAACACAAAAGTGCAGCAACTCGCTACACGAGCGCATCCAAAAAAAGGAGCAAAAGGACGGTCTCGTGGACAGAACAGCAAATGGAGGCGGACAGAGGTAACAAATGACCCAATGTGCTGCTAATGCAAACACCTTGATGGTCCCCGCTTCAGCCTCGTGGGAACTGCCATGCCTGGAACCATAGGCTGCCGACGGCGCAACGTGGCTAGCAATGCGGTCCAAGATGTATCTTGTAACCAATAATGCGACGGTAGAAACGACGTTTGTTGCGGAGAATGTTAAGTTTTCATTCAACAGGAACAGCGGCTATTATCTTTTCATACGCATTAGTCGCACAGCCAGGTTTTAGTGCAGACTCAGGAGAAAGACATAACAGACGATGGATGGCTTCTTCCCTGAAAGCCAACACAGTCATCGATCGTAAGACTCAAGACAGAAATCCACGGCAACTTGGATGCGAGGAAACAAAAAAGTTACGCCCACAAATGACACTTGAGCGAAGTTCGCGCAGCCTTAGATTAGCTCTTGGTAATCAAGCACGGAGCGTGAGAGGCGTCTGGAGGCTCCAGAGGATTCTCTCCCATTGAATATTACATTAGATGAGAGAATACGAAAAGCGAACTAAAATTGGTAAAGCTACGTCATGATCTTCACTGGACAAACAAACTTGTGCTACATTCATGGTGATTCGAGATTCAAGCTGGTAGAAATTTGCCAGTAAATGCACAAACCAAAAAAAAAAAGGTTATTAGCAATAGCGTTGCGCCTACAGCTTCTGAAGAAGCCAGCCATATCAGGCAGGTCCCACTGAAATGAACAGTCACAATGAAGACTCACGGCAGCTGGGACGGGACTGAATAGTGACAGCGTAGTGTCTAGACATGGCATGGCAGCAAGGTTAGACTGGAATACAGGAATTGAGCGTAGCGCCTTGACATGGCAATGAGAGCAGACTGGAATTCAGGAATTGAGCGTAGCTAATGGACGTAGCAGTGATGGCAGACTGGAACTAAGGAACTGAGCGTAGATCCTTGCGGTGGCAGTGAGGGCAGACTGACACCCAAGGAGGTGAGCATCCAAATCATGAGACACGCGGCAGCAGGGATGGCATTAAAGACTCGAGCAGCTCCTGAACATGGCAGTGAGGGCAGGCTGGCACCAAGCAATTGAGCAGCCAAAGGGGCAGAGGCAGGCGGCAGCAGGATCGTCGGTTCGACCCACACCCCACAGCGCGGCAATCGATCGCGGCTCATGACCGAGGTGGAGCCTCCCCCCCTCCCCAAGTACAAGGTCACGCCATCGCATCACAATACGAGCACTTCAAGATAAAAGGCTCTCTGCTTTGAACAATTACAATACATTAGCTAGGCCAACAGACTTCGGGAAACGAACCACCAATGCTCTTTGAGGTCTTTAATTCGTTTAGGAGTTTTGACTTCGACGGGATAGGACCTACATGCCAGGTACAGGAAATGTCCCAACGCAAGTCTTAAGAAACCTGCATTCTTTGCTAATACTAAGACGATAAAGCTGCCGTGCTTTGAGCAGAGCTCCCAACACTGAGCTATTGCAAAAAGTGAACTATAATACAAAGTCTATGGAGCACCAACAGCCAGCAGTGTATGGGCGTCGAACATTTGTCTACATAAACGACTAAAATAATAGCACTGTTACAGCCAATACCTAATCGGAGTTCTCAAGGCAATTACCCGATAGTATCCGATGCTGCCCGGTGTAGTGGAAGACATCGTATAAATATCTCCGATTATCCAATAGGTTCATGATGAGGCATTACTGGGAGGTCTGTAGACATAGACAAGGTAACAGTTAACTGGGTTTTATATTATAGACTAGCACGGCAACATTTGAGCCTCCACCAACATTGGTGGCCAAGAAGCGATACAACAAGAGCTCAATGTACGACAATTGTATTATGATGAAGATCTTGCGCTGCGAAAAGCGAGTACAAAATAAATTGCATCTGAATGATAATCCCAGGCAACGACGCATAAATTAAGAGCCGTAAGCCTAGCATACTGAGATAAGAACAGACTTAGATATAAATAATAGTCTACCTACATGAAAAAATGTACGATAACACGTTCGCTTATGCCTCCTACGACACGAAGCGGTGTTTCACAGAGGAAAAGGGAAGACACAAATACGTAGCTCTGAAACTGGGGATCCATGCGCGAAAAACCACGCAAGGTAACAGCAAATCTGAAAACGAGAGGAAGACTAGAAGAAAGATCATCTACAGAAAATAAAACGGAATAAAGTAGGCACAGAAAGAAAGATATCCTGAAGGCCTAGTTACGGCTAAGGTAATCTATGGGAGGAGCGACTCTAGTAATTAACCATGAACGGGTAAGACGTGAGCAATATGAGGGCATTAACCAGTGACCATATAGAAGCAGGGATGCCAAATGGGAGTCAGATATTTTTGGGAGTCAGGAATCGGAGTCGGAAACTAGCTGAACCCAGGAGTTGGAAGTTGATAAAAAATTATCCTATTATATTAATAAAATTAGTAGGACTTGACAGCAGTCCATTTTTTTTTGGGGGGGGGGATCTAAAAAGTCGGTGTCGGAAACTGGCTGGGCCATGAGTCGGACTTGGTCCATTGCACTCTGCATAGAACAATGGCGTGCGGCGTTGCAGGCGTAGTATGGCAGAGAATCAATGTAGGGGGCAACAGTCGCACTGCCACGCAAGGCACACCGGTTGGCACGCACACTGTCCCATATCGCGGTCAAGGCAACGTGATGGCAGTACTGGCACTGTGGTGCAAGGCTGCAGTTTTCTCTGATAATGGAAAGCGTTTGGCGTTGGGCATGAATTAATGAAATGAAAATAAGGGTAAGGAGTTTCTCTCGGCGAACTGACCGCAGTTGGCAGTGAAAAGAAACGCCGGATGTCGTCATATGTGTTATCCCTCGCGTATACGTCGCATGCCATAACAGAACGGCCCTTCGCTTATCATCTAATCTCAATGTCGTCGACTAAGGAGAAAGCGTAAGGTAAATATAACCTCTGGCAAGTCACGTAGCAGCTGTATTTGCAGCTTCTATTTGACGGAACATGAGGCATTACGTTCGACGAGACCGTAACAGAAGTTGGAAGAAACGACGAGATAAAGAGGGCAGAGAGAGCCATGAGCGAGGAGCCGAAGAGAAACCTTAGTAAAAGCTCTCTCGTAGTGCACATCGACAGTTTTCTGCAAACAGTTCTGCCGTTGCCCTGAATTTGCCCATGGCAGTTTAATAAACTGCAACGTGGATCTAATTCCACCATCACCGCGGCGTTGGTAGGAAATGGCGCTCCCAAGATACACCATACATCTGAGTCTGCAAGGAGCCGCTGCGACATCTCGNATAGTTCTGCCGTTGCCCTGAATTTGCCCATGGCAGTTTAATAAACTGCAACGTGGATCTAATTCCACCATCACCGCGGCGTTGGTAGGAAATGGCGCTCCCAAGATACACCATACATCTGAGTCTGCGGGGAGCCGCTGCGACATCTCGACCCTTGCTGCTCGCTTCCTAGCAATTCGCTAAAATTATTACACATTTCCCAAAGAAAATTATCATTGGGGATGACAAAGTGAACACGCGCTGGTTCAGCTGGCATCGTAGACAAGGGCAGGCGAGGGCCCACAATTTGCGGCAGCGGCGGCGAAGTGAACACGCCACTTCCCGCACCAGCGATAGCAACATTGCTGCAGAGGCCCCTAATTGGCTACTAACTAACGTAAGGAGGATGTGCTGCAACCTCTCAAACTTTGCGCCGGGCCTGTGTGTGCTCAGCATTAAACTACACACAAGGTTAGCTGCAGGAAAACTTATTTCTGGCGTAGGCTGGCTCCTGCAACATAGTGATCGAGGATTATACGTTGAAGAAAATGACTCCCGAGTCCTCACAGAAACTCACAGCCCGCGGTATAGTACAACAACACGCGACAGTACTCTAACATGCAATGAATGAGCCTTCGTCCTCAACAGACGCTTGCCAGAGGACGCAGAGCTCGGGCATACGCCACAGCGTCGCTTTTCCTTCGATAAAGTGGGATGCAATAATCAGAACAGTCACGAGGCTGTTAATAACAAAAAGGCATGGCTAAGAAGTGTTGCCTTCTTAATCCAGAAGCGCACAAGTTCAGAGGAGACGCTACAAAAGCGTGGCAACAGCTAACAGCTCGGCGAGCACTTGTATCTGACGCTGACACGGGCGGGGCGTTCGTCAGGCTTATAAGAAATACAAGAATCTGACAATATCGAAACATTAAGCTGTAGTTCATGCATACTGGGATCACAGGACAGGAAGAGAGAGCCAACGACCGGCACCAGCTGGAGCTAGGCGAGTACACGCATCTGAGAAGGTCGGGGCGTTCACAGACCTAAAGAAGAATGCGACAACGTAGAATTAAGTTCTAAGCCGTGTCTATGGGGATCTCAGAACAAGATGTGATAGAAAACGCGCGGCAACAGCTCGACTTGCGCACCTGAAATTACTGGAGGAAATGATCGAGAGTGGAAAGAATACGACGCTTGATTCACCGAGTTCCCACCACAGAAAGGAAGACGACACACATGCAGCAGTAAAGCTACAAGACGATGACTTCAGTTAATAATTCCATCCATCGAAGCCGAACACAAGCCAAGTCATCCGTGTAAGGAAGACCCGGAGGGGGGGGAGCTGTGCGGTTCACCCCAGATAGTGGAGGCGCACTCACACCAACGCAATTGGTTTTTCTTCACTGGTAACAAGTCCTAAAGGCTCGTCTCGAACTTGATAAAAATGATGCGCCAATTTTGTGCTACTAAGTAAAGGTTTTTGAAAAATGGGACCTTCACTACGTGATGAAAAACGGCAAGCAGTGTATTCTGTGCAAGAAAACTTCAAGTCTGGAAAGAAGACTATAAGAATAAATTGCACAACATATGGCAAGAAGCGTAGGTAGCGACGTAGTACAGCCCATCAGTGGAAGCAGCATGGTAGCGAGTGCGGGCGGGTGAGATGATATACCTCCTACGTTTAACGAAGGATTATAAAAAAAACATCGAAGTCCCCATCAGGCGCAACTTCCCATACTGAAGGACAAACTAGCAAAAGTAACCTAAGGCAAAAACAGCGGCGTGAGCCACGAGAGCCAACCCTCCGGCGTCGATGAAAAACTTGTACTTTTCAGTTGTGAAAAAAGACGAAAGAAGAGGAAAAATAAAGGGGTGATTTTGAGGACGGTGGAAACAGAGCAGGCAGCTCCGCATCGTGTTATAACGTTCCCAGTGTTCACCTCTCCTACAGTCTTTACTCCGGTAGTTGGGACGTACCTTCGTGTTGTCCGTCCGCGTCGAAGGGGCGGTGGTATTGCTGACAGTATAGGACGTGCCGATAACCTCGGCACAAAAAAGCCGCTCGGCCAAACTTAACCTACCTTGTCCACCACCTACCTTGTCCTCATCGACACTACATGATGATCGTTGACGATGTCACCAAACATAAACTAATGCATATGTATGAGTTTGGCTGACTGTCCGATTATTAAGAAAGAAGGTATTTTACCATGAAGGCGCTAAATGAATCCAAATTAGGCGCAGCAAACAATACACTCCAATGAGGCCCAAATATAAGAAGGCACGAAGGGCTCTCAGCGTACAGCAGCAAGGTCCGCTGGGTTTACCTCCAATTCAGCGATATTTCTGGTCCGCTCGATTGCAGCTTCGCGTTCATTTCACCGCAGCTTGTTCTCTTCTACTTCATTTAACAGCTAACCTCCGTTGCAACGTGGCCCGACCGTGTAATTCCCATGTAGAACTTGGCTCCGACTTGGCCGCAGTATTTGGATTTCCACCGCACGATGGGGGAAGTGGGAAATAGTTGGACGATCGCTGCTGTGCTCCAACAAGTTTTGAGTACAGCGGCGTTATGACCGAGCCGGGTTTGAGAATTGCAGAGATGACGGCAGAAATACCCACACTGAAGGCTTCGTTTCAGCGCCAGAATCACACGTTGCCTACCACGTATGCAAACTGGGAAAAACGCAATTCTCTTCGCGCGCAGATTAAAATTGCCCGAACAATATGCAGAGTGAAAAAGCCAAAACATTCAATTTCCCACTTCGCTAAACTTCAGCTTGATAATAGTGCAAGGTAACTAAAAGAAAATATAATACGTTTGCATGCTCAGTCACACAAGTTTTACCACTTTCACATTTCAACTCGATAGAAAACTGTGACTCGAAAGCCATAACTGTTTCCTCTATTTTAATGTGCAGTTCAATATCCGACATACCAAAGCAGATTAATAAAACTGAACCACTCTTAAAAGGAAACCTCATTCTGCAGGAAGCAAACACGCAGTAAATTACCATTCGAGAGTTGCTGCACAACCACACAGCAGGAATTCAATTAAAAAAAAACTAGAATATTTTAGTGAAACAAGCGTTCAGGCATACCAAGCACAAAAACAGGCATAAAGAATGTTCAGAGCAATAGGCTATATACTGACAGTGGACTACTATCTGCTCTGGAAAAATCGCATACCTATACCAAAGGCTGCTTTAAAACAACCAACTGCAAACATCAATCACAAAGGTGTAAAGAACACTTCAAAAGAGCCAAGCTGCTGACGTTAAGAGTCAATCTGTTCAAGAGAGGCAAACGTGTGATAGTGGCTGTTTCAGAATGAGTATTCCAAACGTTGAGAATACTTCAGGAGCAAGCAGGCTATTAGCATAGAAGAGCCTTTTTATTATATAGTTCAAGAAGCACCCCGGGTGATAAGAGGCTGCTTTAGAAGAAGTACCTACGACAGTGATATACTAGCCCAGCGATACTGAGGGCACAACGAAGGCTCTGTGTATTGTTGCCTCTGTGTAAGATGTGCCCACCGCTGGTTAGGATGAGCTCGGCCGGCAGGACGGAGGTGTCCCCCCCCCCTACATACGTTATTACTGGGGAATTATTCTGTAGTGAGTCATGCGGGCACCCACACCGATACTTGAATCCGGGAGACCGGAGGCGTACAAATGAGGAACATAGAGGTTTACGACTGAAGTTTGTTTTGGCTGCACCTCTGAGATAGACTGCCTGTTCAGATGCGGTCACAGTACTTCGGAGGATAAGAACAAATACGTTGTATTTCTTATCTTCATATATATATACACGAAACGTACAGAAAAGCCAAATGGCTTCAAATGCTACATCATAGCCTATAAGACATTTAAGAGAGAAAATTAAGGCTATGGCAAGCGAAGGCCAGTTCGCCCAACGGAAGATGGAACCAATTCACCAGTCTCGCAGTGACCATGACGACAACGTGCAATGCTTCCGACGAAACCATGCAGCAAGAGCTTTTCTATGGTAACTGCTAAAGTGCAGTAAGCTCGGCAATTAATTAACACCCTCATCGAGCTAACTGCACACCAGCACGGCATAGTATATTAAACAAATTCACAATGACCATCACCTTTCGATTCGTGTACTAAATGCGGTGTATACTTCAATGCGCTCATTTTCCTGATAATCCGTTAATTTTCAATCTGGCGATATTTCATTGTAGGAACACATAAGAAATATGTCGAACGCATTGTATGAAAGCGGAGGGGAGGGTTCGTTCGTCAAGAAGAAAACTGCCAGCAAATACAACGCTAGAAAACAATAACGACTGAGCGATGCGACGACAACCACGGATATCAAACTATTCAAGGTGAAGCTATGAATTAGTAGGTTACTTGCTTTGGCGACTTGAGGTCCCTTGGATTCACACGGCACACAGCACCATGGTCAACATTACTCAACAGTCTCTTCCTTACGTTATCATTCGCATCGTGATTGAAATGAATGATATGACGTGATACTGTGCCGCTACACAGCACTTGCAAATAAAGGAATACCTGCATCGCTTCCTCAGATATATACGTGTTCCCAAGTTGCCAAACGTAGAAGTAGTTTACATTCAGACAGAGGCGCTCGGTACCGTAGGTTTCTAGGGACCTCTGTTCTACATGACATCTCGGCACCACGTAACAGCGAGGCACCTCGACGCGATTACGTCCAGAGCCAGCGCGAGCAAGGAGCAAAAAGCTTGCACTAACTCATCATTAGTAACATAGCAACAGGAGTGGAAAAGAGATTATGTATGGCATTGAGATGAAGATATTGCGAGCAGTGACATCATCCATCGGAAGGATCCCACCATTAGCGAAGGGTCCCATTTCCTGCAGTGCTCACTGATGGTGTCACGGCGATGCAAATGACTGGTCGGCACGCAGCCACTTGTGCGCAGCGGCCACGGCAGCAGACCCTAGCGAACGCTCCAGCTACATACTTCCACTACATCATATTCCGTCTACAGGGACCGCACTGCACATGGTGTCTAGTGACCAGAAATCTTAAACTTCCCAGAGTTTTCCCAGATTTTGCTTAGATCTCCACAATGTCAGATTGTCCATTTTCCTCTCAAACAATTTGATAACAAAAAATGGGGTGAATGGTACTGAAGCCGTTACCAATAACGGTCACAATATTGGGATTCGCTGCAAAATAGAGCTAAATTGTACAATTTTGGTTTAGAGCATCAGTGTAGCGTAGCAATTACACAGGGACGGACATCCCTGTATGAGAGACTACCATGTGTGACTCTTCGATACTACGTACCACACGTGGGAATCCAGCAGTCATCAATTATCAGCTCAGGATTATTATCATCCACTTTCAGAATTAGGAGTCACAAACGGTATTTGAAGAGCGACGCGAGCGCGGTATCCACTGTACACATAGTAACGATGTGTTGATACAGCGCAGCTTTAAGAGAGATGATAGTCTAGCGACACACACACGAGAGATGGCGTCAAAATAACTGCGGCAAAGATCCCGAAGGTGGAGACACAATTGAAAGGACGACATGACGTACAGCATAGTAAGGCCACAGGGACATGCGGGACGCAGGTTATGACACTTTATTGCATTGACAAGAATAACAAGTGCCTGCGGCTGGGTGAGCAGCGACGAAATCAGTCCTGCTGTACAATACAGTAACTGGCAAGCGTATCCACTGTATGCTAGCAATATAAAAACAAGAAAGACCAATACGGAAACAACTGCGTTATAACAACGCTGGGCGTAGCAGGGAAGGATGGCAGCTAACATAACCCAGTAGTTGCGGTTAGCGATCACATGATGAGAATGACACTCCCATGCTGTAAAATAGTGACGTCGTTTGGAGCGCCAGAAACTCCACCTCCGGGAGTTAGGTTTGCATGCAAAGCCATTTTAGGTAGCAGTAATGGCACTGTTCCAATGAAAGCTTTGCCTTTCGACATACCGTCCTTCGGGGCACTCTGGTGCTGCCATGAGGGAAGCACAGCCGTGCCGCGGGACAGCGCTTTCATGATGCAGTCAAGGTGGACGGAGCTGCGGAGAACAACACTGCCGTGCTAGAGAAGCACACAAGCCAATGCAGCCAAGCACTGCGTACGTAGTCCATGGAATTTCCAGAAGCAACGAAGGTGCAAACGATGGAAGATGGAACGGTGCAGTGGAACGGAGCTCCACTCGTCACGATCCGACGATCGACTCGTCGTCACGTCGTCTGCCCGTTTGTTTCCGGCGGTCTTGTTTGTGTCCCGGTCATGTTACGTGGTATTGCCGGTACACCACGTTCGTTGCATTGTCGGTACGACGCCCGAGTGCTAGTTCGGCTCAATAGTAATTCGACAGTGTTGATGGGCGCAGTATCTAGCACTACCTTAGCAGCGGCAGCAACGTAAGCTCGTAGTAGATGAATACTATATGGAACATGTGGAAATTCTACACAACACAAAGTTATTCAGTGATATCTCAGACCCACCCGTATGATCTGAATTTTCCCGTAATACTGAAGGAACCCGTGGAAATTCTACAGAACAAGAGAATTGTTCGTCAATCATGATGCCCACGGACCCGTATCATGTATACGAAAGCTGAAAAATGGGCCAAGTCAGACTGTAAATCTTCTATACATTAGACCTGCCAGCAGTAGTAGTTTAAATTTGAACTTGACTTTCTCCTATTGATCCTTTCCCAGGTCGTGTCCATGACACCTCAAAGACGCGTGAATTTTCCCCCATCTAATACTGATGAAAGCGTTCCGGTCGTGCTAATTAACTAAGCAACTATAACGAGGGAGAAGCAGAATCCTCCTGATGTAATAAAACGCTTAGTGTATTTATGTCGTGCCTGCTCTTAAGGAAACAAGCGAAAAATAGGAGGCCAGGTTGTAGATATTATAACTGAGGTACGTTTTCATACAGATCGATGACCAGGTTGCAGAAGATGGCGAAACCTTTTATCTGAATTGACTTTTTTCTTGAAACAGTTCTTGAAATCGGAAAAATATATATGCAGCTTCTGGAGTCCGATTCTATAACTTTTTCTC
This sequence comes from Parhyale hawaiensis, assembly GCA_001587735.2. Classification (NCBI taxonomy): domain Eukaryota; kingdom Metazoa; phylum Arthropoda; class Malacostraca; order Amphipoda; family Hyalidae; genus Parhyale; species Parhyale hawaiensis. Next base: position 3,561,586 of record LQNS02278125.1, on the reverse strand, counting down.
AGATCACGACCTATAAATTCGGCATATGATCAACGGAGCGCTCACGATGCAATAATTTTTTATAGGCAGTAGACACTTATTTCTTTCAGCTTACTGTCTTTCTCTGACGAAGTAATTTTCTCTTCATAAGCCAAAATTTCAGTACCTTAAAGAAGCACATAACTATTTGAGTTTTGAAGACGGTTCGGTATTTTGGCTACGGTGCGCTCACATTGCATATAAGCTGAATGGGGTCGCATCCAGGGTTTTACTTAAGATCTTACTTTCGCCTCTCACTATGGAAGACGTACGTTCAAGAAGTAGGAGACTGGGGGATAGGGAACGTGAAAGAAGAACGAGACTACTAGTCTCGAGGACAAAGACGTGCTACCAATGGAGAGGGAGGAAGCGTTCATGCGACACAATGTCAAGAAAGACTTGAAACATAAAGGATATAGGAGGGAA
>LQNS02278125.1:3536369-3551325 GCA_001587735.2 Parhyale hawaiensis | reverse complement strand
GAGCAGGCGCAACACGTGGCCGATAAGCGGGCTAATCAAATAGAGAGATAACATATTGCCGGCGGGGTCGGTCGATATAACGCGCGGTCATAAATTGTCACGAGCAAATGGCAAAGAGCACGGAGCCTGCCGTAATTGGCACTAATGATGCCAAGCGAACACGTGCCGGCGGTCTCCTGCACCACGTATTGTGCATGGGATCCTCACAAGACAAATGCCACCGGTCATAATTCGAGGCATTAGTGTTGATGGTGAGCCGCAGTGAGGGTAATGAGGCGGAGAGGAACCCCGGCGCTAACATCGGGCCGACACGCAAGTTTATGCGCAGCCTGTTGTTCTCTGCGCTTAACCGCATTTGTGGCTCCAATCTGTACTGCGCGCCGCGCTCCTAATATGCAGGCCAAACCGCGGTCCATTGTCTGGTTCTCTGCAAGGGAACGACAGTAAAGGCAAGAAATGAGGGTAAATGCACTCATACTCAGGGTTTAGGGCATCTGCGAATCAAAAAAGACCGCCAAAAATAATGGGGCACTGGGCATACACACAGGAGGGCAAGATGGTATGTTACAATAATGTAGAATGCAGTAAGATCTGTCTTTCTATTAAGTGAGAGACTAGGTGCTTTCAAATACAGAATTTCGGCATGAAATTATTATTATCGCTCAATTAGCTGGTCAAGCTTCCTTGGACACAACTATGGTGATTCTAGAAAGGAAAAAGAAGGGACATGTAGTATGTCGAGCGACATGGAACCCATACACGGAGGTGGATCAACGTGCATAAGAACAGTAAGTCAAGAAAGAAGAAGAAGAACAGAACAAAGCATCATCGGTATTAGTATGAAATGCAAGGAAGCAAAGTGGGCACGAAAGACAGACGTCGCGAAGGCTTAGCTCATGGCTAAGTTAACCTACAAAATCCCGCTGGAGTCGTTGCTCCCCATAACACATGGGTGAACCTAACTAACCTAACCCTACGGCCCAACCTCCGCCCCCTGAGGGTTTCTGCACAAAAATTCAGAAAAGTCTCACCAATGTTTATATTCACCCAACACACAAATACTCTACAAGCAATAGCTCATAGAGAGCCGGGGCGTAGGTTCCGGTGTCTCTTTGGGAATGGGCATATTGGTTCGTCTATTGCCGCCTATCTAATCTAAACTGCATATATAACCCAAGTATTGCTTACCAAAGACTCGAAACCACAGCACTGATACAAGAGCACCCATGATTTATAACATGATCAACATATATTGACTCCCAGATCGAAACAAATGCCACCGTTAGTTGTCGCATCATGTACAACGGCATCCCTTGTACACCGCACTATTTTCACCTGACGATTACAAACGATGCGTCGCGACCGTGTGCCTGTCAACACTAAGAAAATGGAACAGAAAATGAAGGAATTCGTGATAACCTTTCATGAGCTGTGAGCTAGCTGCGGGTTATACTTCAGGTTCAGTTTTCACTATACAAAGCAATGGTGACGTAAACAAGGAAATGGAATAAGGGTTTTGCATCAACGAACTGATAACAGCGTGTATGGCAATAAGTCAGTAAGAAGACTTAGAACACATCAAATTTTAATATGAAGAGTGTAGAAAAGTACAGCAAACGTGAAGCACCCCTCGTAACGGTACTATTTGCCAAGTAAAACTACACAGGGTAAATATGAGCAACATGTGCAGCACTGCAATACGGCCATTGACACTCAGTAACAAGAGATAATTATGGAAAGTACGACAAAGTAAAACTTGAGACGGCGCACTAAGCAAAATGCAAATTGAAAACATATGCGCGGGTGAACGCACACAAAAATTGCAACACTACAGCGCAGATAAAATGAGCCGAAAGTCGTTCCCTGGTAGGGAATCCAGCACGAGGGAAACTCAAACCCACAACAGTGTTGACTAGTTTGATGCACGGGAACACGCGCAATTGAAACCACTGAATCGAATACAAATGTAGATAGATTGCGCTATAGGACCGTTAATTAGCAAGGCAATCTGAGTGACGGCAGAAGTTCGAGGAGAAATGCAGATCAATTGCGCCATTACGCCAGGTCATAGAACAGCAGCTCGCGCAAGCAAACCCCTGATTTGGAAGCAAATGTAGATAGATAGCGTCGTTAGTTATTTGAGAATCCAAGGCGATCTAAGACACGTCCTCAAGATGTGCTCAGTTCTCAAAAGCTTTCACACGACCACAGTGTAGTTAGTGGGAAAAACATCTAATACGCCGTATAAGACTGTACTATTACGAGCTTTAAAATTACGAAATCATTTCAGTTGGGCTCGTACTGTTTTGCAAAAAAAAAAAAAACGCGGTGGGCATTCTCGACGAGAGAAATTCTTATAGCAGAGTCTTAGCCTTCAAACGCAAAACCAATTGAAGTTTTTGCCAGCAATAACATCAGCACCGATGACACTTGGCGCCATAAGGATAACTCGCTACCTCCCCATAAGGCCCATTCGGTCACGTTTCAATTAGTACCTATAGTTCCTACAAACTCTTATCAGATTAAGATGGACGGTATAGAAGTTAATCAATGTATAAGTACACAATAAAAATGAAAGCCAGATAGAGGCAATCTGTAGGGTTATCGGGTGAAAAGATATTGAAAACTAGACTTTAAATAGCCAACTGATGGATCTGATCCATCTAGTGTTAATTTGTTTCTGTATAAATACTATTAGATAAACTATAATATGCCTCACCTGTCATGGTAGTTACCTAGTTATGAAGCTAATAATATAAAAAGTGTCCATGAAACGATCCAACGCTTGGCTATTAACACCACCCTCGGTACATAGCCCATTACTCAGAAACCGAGTTAACTATACGATACAATCGTCTGTATTAACATCTCATTCTTCTACTGTCATATCCTTACTGAGATAGCACTCAATATTTTCAGCCGTTTCCCTCTTATGGCTCATCAAGTTGATGCTATTATCTACCATACATTACGCTCTTATCAGTGCAATAACTGCCTGAAACTGATTGAAAACGCGTGTCTGGAGTGCTGTTCTTATATGCTGGTCGGCACCTGTGACGTCATAGCATGATGCCCGATGCTTTTTCCCAATACAGAAATATTTATTTTAGTTTCCCGTTAATGTTCTTATACTATGGGATTAATAGAGCAGCGACGAGCATAAGAGGGCGAGTCCTTCAGTAGCAGGAACGTTCAAGAGAGCGTAGCTGAGCAAGAGCCAACAGGACCCGACCGACAGCCTGTGCGTCGCAGGGTCGATATAGCAAGAGTCGATGGAGGGATGGAAGGTAGGCGAGGAGAGCCAGCGCGTGACACCAATCATACGGCCTATACACGACACACTATTGACTCACGTGATAGGCTACGCGCTCTGTAGCGTATACACGTCAGTGCTTCTACTGCTTCTGTTATTAGTTGTCTGTCAGACTGTCGCTCCGCTCTACATCCTACGTGCGCCTGCCTTAGCTCTACATCTCGGTAACCCCTCCCCCTTACAGACAAAAATACATTTACTCCCACTACCTGAACAATTATTTCAGCTGATGGCATAAAGAAGGAAAAGCGTGAAGGATAAAATGGAAACTTGTAAAACAGGTGGCTTGTAGGACAGTGAGGGTCAAGCTAATTAACAACGAGAAGATTTAACCGTTGCAACTTAGATGCCGGAAGCGAGAGGACCACATGAGGGACTCGGTCAAAAAAGGCTTCGTGGGACCAGCTTCCAACAAGCTATCTAGGTCCTCCCATGAACTTTTCAGCACACACTGAAGCCATTATAGACAAAAGGGACACAAAAGCGGCAGAATGCAGAGAGCCGCCGGAAGCGCAGCCGTCAGGAAGGGCAGCACCGAGTCCGTCGGTGCAGTCGGTGAAAGTGTGTCATTAGCAAGACGTGTGTAGCCAATAACTGCAATTACAAGGACACTCCCAGCCAACAGGCCATTGCCAATTGAGGACAGTACCAAAACATCACGCGTGTTATGGTTCGGAAGCAAACCGTGACACCCAGGGTGCTGCAGGCAGGAACTGCTTCCAGGTTTCCTACGACTCTCCACGCAGCCGTCGAATATTCGGCTTGTAGTACGGAATAAGGTTTCTAAATTCACAGTAGCCTTGAAAATATCCGAACAAGAAAAATATCTACGATGTCTTTACTAACAAAGTTCACTACCGAGAGAAGAAACACGGTCTTACCAGGAATTCGACCGACAAGCCTCCTAGCTGCGTTGAACCGATCTAACAACAGAATTACCGTATTCAATAATGATGCAAGAAGGCAGTAAATGATCGAACTAGTGCAAAGGTAAAATTACTGTACATAGATAACCCAATTTTCTCAACGTCACCGTTAGTGTAATAGCGAACATCGAAACACAGCCAGCACAACGTAAAACCGCGTCGCGACGTTTCTAAGAGCACACGGTATTGCGCTGGACAAAGCAGGCAGCACCAGCCAACACGGGTATAGTGTATATGTTAATATGTATGCAATAGCATGCAAACATGCACAGCATCAGGTTTGCCGCGGGGCACGTCGGCTGAGTAGGCTAAGTGCAGTCGAACCATGCAATTCGTATACAATATTTGGGGAAATTTTGCCACTAGCTTTGCAGAAAATTTTTTGACTTAAAACGAAAAAAATAGCGATGTTAGGCCTAGGGGTCCGATTATTATGAGTTTTACGGTAAAGTTTATTTGTTTGGACAAATTGGACTTCGTCCTCGCTTTCAAAGCGAACTTCAAAATAAAATAGTCCGGGATTCTCCTATTTAGCATATATAGTACAGGATACTCAGGAATCAGTCCTTAGCCTAACACAGAACAGTGTACGCACGCGTCGGCACAGGATGGCACGCATACAACACCGCCGCGTGTATAGGCAGGCAGGGCTGCATATACAATATGGATGGGACTGGGAGAGCAGCTCACCACACAGCAGCAACTGGAGCACACAATTAATGAAGAGAAGTGAAAGCTCAACAAAAGAGTCTCTCTGCCATAAATTTTGTGTGGTTTACGCACTGCAGCATCCCAACCACCGACATCCATTTGCGTCTGAGTCTTCACACAGCGACGCACGCAAAGTGAGTACACTAACGACCACTACATTACGAACTAGCTACATGCTAGTGTAACGGAGGCACGAAATTGGTCACGCGTTATTTGGCTGAGGTACATGCTGAAATGTTAAAATGGTACGAGAAAAAGAACCTACCAAGTTTGTAACTTGAAGCAACCGAGCGCTGTGGGAAGAGGGAATTTGCATTTGCTGTTGCAAGACCAATAACGTTTTTGGCAATAACACAAAGCAAGGCTGATAAACTAAGAAGAGGGAGCTGCAGGGGAGATCGGTCCCTGAGCAAAGCGGGATCACAGAGCGGCAAACCGCATAACCATGCGCTGCGCCGCAACACGGAACATTTGGGACAGACCGCTCTCCAGCGGACACACCTATACACCCGTTATTCTACGCAACATGCAGGTAGGTACTTCACACGCCTTTCGTACGAACTTCGTATACACGACTGTAACCTCCCTACGTAATCCTGCATTTTTTCTTTGCCAATCAACTCGATATTGTCCAGGTTTACTGTAAAATCGTCAAGACAAGCGGTTTTGTGTAAATCTTTTAGGTATCATATGGTCATCAGCTGGGAACCCAGTGCGAATTCAGGCATGCAGAAGACTATCACAAAAATACGGATAAGATAATGAAATAATTAACAAACCGTTGCGATAATTAGAGCACTGCCTGAAATGTGACAAGTAGTGATGTCTCGAACTGAGATGGCAGCTTACTACAATTTTAGTCAAGTGTCCTATAATAACGTCTCCGTAACGAAAGTTCAGGTAAAATAGATTTTGTTTTGACGGCTTCTACAGAGCCTTATATGACGATGATGGTCCATTATGTCCAATTTCTACTACAGTTTCACACAACAAACATGTAACACTGATAATAGATATAATCGACTTTTAAAAAACAAAACCATGAGACGACCAGAAATAATTAGAGAGCTTATTTTATTAAAAGAGTAACTTTAAAAACATAAAATTTAATATCTTCCCTGAATTTACAAGGATAGCTGCCGTAAATTTGCTTAATTTTCCTCCCAATTCAAATCCGCAAGATGCGAGTCAGAAGGGCTCCAACAAATAGAGCTCTGGCACAGAAACGCTACAGCCGAAACTTGAAGTTCCAACAGTACATATGCGGTAACTCTCACAAGCAATCGTTTAATCGCTTCCGTAAAATTTATAAAGATAGTGCGCTAATTGCGTTATCCATCCAATTCATGCATGCACAATGTGAGTCATAAAAGTTACTACACCTGTGGCACAGAAACAACAGGAAGACACGATCCGATACCAGCACAGTATACCGAGGGGACGCACTTCCACTTGACGTTCAAGCGACAGCCAACCCAATAGGCAGGCACACATCCAATTTCCCCTGGTGCAGCAGGGGTCGATTTTCCCAAGTTAATAAGAAACGCTAGTGTGTAGAAAGTGCTCAGCACACACACCTATGTTACCTTTCACTCGTTGCCCTGGATGAGGAAGGAGTTCACGGTAGCCACCAAGACTATGGTAACCTTTCAACCCCAGCGCATGGCACAATAGAGGAGGGGTTCGTGAGGTGGGCAGCACCGACTTCCCACATGGAGCACCGAAAGCACTCAAAATATCATCTTATGGCAATCTATAGAGAGAAGCTTACGCTGATAATAAACTATCTGAAGTTGGAGCTGATATAGCAAAGGGGCAACGCATGAGTATGTACTGATGTTGCAACCATGCCAGTGGTTAGTACCCTTTCTTGATGCGGTCTTTTCTAAGGTTCGACGATTCTATCAAAGTCATTAAGCCGTGCCACGTTCAAAAACCTGATGAAACTATTACTTTCCAGAGAGAGGAAGTGATACTCCTGGTACGGCGCGACGAAAAGTGTCAGGATCAACGTACGAGATTAGCTACATGAAGTGAACAACTAAAACCTTGCAGTTCCACTGATAGGTAATAATCCGACAGAAGTCTTTTCACGTCTTCGACAGGTAGTATACTGCAACCTGTGAAACACTAATATTTTAACTAGCTATATATAGACATGTGCGCGACACAACGCTGCATGGTAATTAATATACAATGAGCGTAGCAAGCAATTCCAAGACGCTTGTCAATACATCTTCGCAAGATTACAGAAATCAGTGACCGCTGACTGCTGTAAGGCCGCTGGCTATTGCACTACCACTATACGCCAAGTCACGAGGCCTCCTTGCATCATAATGATTCCCGTATATTATCAGACAGTCACTACGCTCAATTATATAGCGATTTACGCAACACAATGAGGAACGTTGCGCACCCAATAACCATGTAACAGTGTAGAATTTCAAGAAGCTTGCAGCCACCGCACGATGATGCGGCCGTTTCTCCAGATTCAAAGGCCATGCAGTACAAAGCTGCGTAAGTCAAATTAATTTCCCACGAAGTTTTCTTAAGCTAACCAAACTCAACAGGGATAATACACTAAAAAAAAGCAGTGACAATGGTTGGAAGGAATCAGAGCGTGTCCATGCATAATAGTGTGAGACTAACGATGATACGACCAGCATTATGTTATACATGAAAGAGGTAGCCATACACTATGGTTTCAACAGCAGAGTACACTTATGACTTGCAGACAACTACACCTTGATTTCGTAAGCAGTTCTCCTTCGAAAGGGCATTGTCTAGAAGTAAATGCAATGTAATGAAAAAATAAAGCAGTAAAGAGAATAACTATCTTTGGCCCACATGATACGAGACGAAATAAAATTAACGACAAAGAGAATGAGTACTTCTGGGCCGCCACGTGGTATAAGTACGACTCATGGAACATAAGTGTGACACTTCGAGTTGGGAACACACGAGCGTGACCCGCAGCAGCAGCACCAGCTGCGACGGCGGCAGGAAGCTCAGCAGGACGCGAGCTGCCACTTACAATCCAACTAATAACACACACAACTGACACCGACACTCGTAGCAAGAAGTAGAGTTCGCAATTATATCAAAGCCTTACACGCATGCGCTTCACGAATATACCGTACTTACGTAGGTACGGCGCACATACAGCGAGAGTTGCAGTTGCGGGCCTAGATGTGCCAGCTATCTTCTGACTGATCGATAGCAATACTCGGCACAGGTAATGGACTGCATGCAAGTGGGAATCTGTTTAATTTTTCATAGCCTGTAGGACTTTTTCAGGACTCGCAATGTGCTGCTGCACAAAAATGTACGAAGGACTGCAAAGCAAGGAAATTCAAAACGACTTGAAATCGGAATTACATTGGAAAGTATAGATCGTTTGTTTATCACTGAAGCTCGGAGGTTTACCGGGCTGCAGTCTCAAAGCCCCGGTAGAGTGAGTAACGCCTCCGTTTGGAAATATTAGTGAACTAATAGAGATCGCTGCGATGCGAATGTCATACAGCGGCTCACCATCATCAAATCATTTACTAATCCCAACTGTACATTACTATCATTCATATTCCTGGTTTAACCGCCACACAAATGCACGGCATACGACGTGATCCAAGCAGTGAGACCTTCAAATAATACAGCGTAGTCATATACTTACAAAGTAGAGCCGTAAGGACGGCCTTTCAGAGTCAACGGGCTCACGCGATGATGACCGCCCTTTTTCGCGTCTTTAATCTTCTTGACACTCAGTGGATGGCCCCTTTCGAGAGTAGAGGTGCTCCGCGGACTAAGTCGGCTATTTCGATCGGCAGCCCACCTCGCGGAACAGTAAGGGGAATATGGAGAACCTAACAAACTTTCTCGATAAGAACTGCGACAAGCTGCAACATCCCCTGCGGAGAAGGCACTCGGGACAACCCTTGGATTCGCGAGGCCCATATATATATATATATTGAAGCAGGGAAAGGGCCCGCCACAATATACCCCTGAGGGGTCTGAACAGTACAGTTGAAACTCATATGGTCTCGCCCGTACCGCCATCTGAAGTAATCACAACCGCACATAAAATAATGAGGTCAAGAGCAAGAGCTGCAGAGGACAGTCGCAGGGATGCGCCAGAGAACAAGGCACCTCTGTCATTCTGCCCTGAATTCCTTCCAAGAACTCAACCTAATGACCATTAGTCTCACCTTCTATTGACGACTTAAATAGACTAAAATATTTCGAAAAACAGCAACCATTTGGATAAAGTCGACATTATAGCTTAATTGTTTTTGGCGATTTCATGGAAACTGCATTGCGTTCTGATAAGCAAGGAAATCGCCGTGCGCTTTTTACACAGCAGCTTCATCATTATACGGCACAGCCTAGCGGAAAGTAGCACGCGCTGAGGTGAGGGTGCTTGCAGTTAGAAAAATGTCAACACCAATATAAGAGGAGAGAAAAATTACACGAGATGTTAACATAAGGCTTATAGCAATTCATGACAACAGACCTTCGACCCTTTACCGTCCAGCGGTATATCTGTGTACAACGCTTCAGATGATATTCCAAGGAGAATCCTGAACGTAAGGCCGGTGTTTTACAATTTTGACTAATGTCTCATTTATGAAAAAAAACACCACAGATGCGCAACACAGTAGTTGAAGAGTGCAATTCTTCAGCCCACAGTGACTCCGAACTGCAGCCAAACAGGTCATGTCAGTTCCCGAGAGAAGCAGAAGATGCGGAAAAGAAGGTGGGCAGCAGCTGATGGTCGCAGAAGGGCAGGTCACGACCACTCACAAGAGCCTCCTGTTGTAGGACGAGCTGCTGGGCGGCAGCGATCAGGGCCGCTTTCATTATCTCGTCGCCCTCGAATTATGACACCACAAACAAGATCTTAACTTGGAACGGACGTGGCTGGGGTGGCCCGGAGACTGGGGCTGTAGAAGCGACGTGTAGACACTTTATATTACCCTTTAACTTAAGTCGTGACCCCTGCACGCAAGTGCTACCCAATGATGGTCTTCTTCTCAAAAGAAACTTCATGGTATGATCAGTCAACCACCAACCTCACATTTTTCACTGTATTTGGAAATAACTGTGACACTATATATTTTCCGCCATTTGTATCACCTTCACCCCGACGCTGAAGGTAATATCCCTTCTTCTGAAGAACATGGAACGAACTCCTAGCAACAAAACCATAGCTGGCTCTCCTTGTCTCAACTTTTGTACGCGGCACAAAAACCCCCATGCCGCAGTTGCAGCAAACCATGCCGTCGTCGGGAAGCGAAACGTTACCAGCCAGTGATAGATTGCCATGAAATCATCCCGTCTAAGAAAGACAGCAGTTATTACGGATACCAAAGCACTTCTCTCGAATATAAATAACATTGTTTTTTTTCCTTCAATGAGCAAAGTCTGCAACTGTGATTGGCTACTTCCTAGTCCGAATGATTCAAGAGACGCAAAATATTTTTTCTTGGTACCCGATAAAGAGGCGATACCAGTACCTCAGTGGATAACTGTGTTCCCTCAACACTCCTGAAGAGGCTATCCGTATTAGGACACACGTACGAGATATAGCAGCACTTCCTCTAAATTGTAGATACAAGTGAACATGATAGCAGTTTAGCTATTTCAGACAGAGTTGCGACTAGCATTATAGGCGTTGAACGGTATAAACGAGACATCTAATACCTAATGACGCGATTTTTTTCCTTTATCTTGAAGCAAAAACAGCGTTCAGTACATCATGTCGACAGCAGCGGCGGTCTGTTATCTAATGCACGTACATCACACGGCGCAAACTTAGGATCGACCAAATACAGTATGTTACTTGTGATTAAGCAAATACAATTTTGTTTTACTTTATTTTTCAAGATAAGTGTCTAACTTTGATATATATCTATACTAACTAAATGTATGGCTATGTTGCCAATATAAACAGCACTTGTAAAATAAATATTTAGCCATTTGCTACGTTTATCATACAATTTGCTTATTTACGAGTTTTTTTACTGTTACCTCAGATTATACTACAAGTTACTAAAAACGTCATAAAGAGGTAATAAATACGAGTGAACAGGAATATTTTTATTAAACGTCCAAAACCAAGAAATTATAACCAAAACAATCCAATTAACACTGAAATAAGTGTTCAGTAGTGGTAACCATGAGTTAATTTTGAACATGGCAACCTCCATTGTTCATGATTTTTATAAGGTGATTATCATGAGACTTTGTTCGGTTTGATATTTCAGATGGTGGAAAAGAATCTGCAGCTGTTTTTACTGCATTCCACAGGCTTACTTTGCTCGACAACTGCCGAACACCTTCATGGACCTTCGTTTTGATCATAGCCCAGGGGTACTCAAAGGGATTTAAATCGGGGCTGTTCGGTAGCCAGGTCATAATCCCTTATTTAAATCCTCCATCCGCAAACCAGTTAGCAGTGGACCGCGCTAGGTGTGAGGGAGCGTTATCGTGGTGAAGTACCAATTTGGATCTGCGTGCGATAGTCTGCTCATCAAGCCATGAAATAAAGTAAGCTTCAAGAAACTGGCAGTACCTTTCTGCATTCAGCTTAACTCCTTCTGCAACTTCAAATGGACTAATAAGGGTGTCACCTACTATCCCGGCCCAAAATATTATACCTCCACCACCTTGTTGACGCTTAAGTCGTGTCTGTTGAGGTCGGTCATGGAGGACCCATCCAAACGCCCATCCATCTGGACCATCAAGAGTGGCTCTGCATTCGTCAGTAAACATGACATTGGAGAAATCAGTTCTCATGTTCTCTTCAGCCCACTTGACATTTTCTTTGTGAGTTGTTAGAAGTGGTCGTTTAATTGCCTTTGTCACTTTCCCTAGCTTCTGCAGAACCTCACATCTTGTCTTTCTGCTTAGTATTGGGGCTCCAGCGTCTTCAAATATCGCCTTACTTGTAGAAAATTGTTTTCTAGCCATAGAAACCTTCAAATGTCCCATATCCCGAGCAATCAACTTCCTCGTAGAGGCTCTATTCGGAGTTTTCCGGTTGACCTTACCTTCAATTGCATAAGCCGTAATTGTTCGGTGATCACGCTGTAATTCCTTGGAAACTTCGAGTGTTGTCATACCAGAAGCCAATATAAGAGGTCACTTTGATCTTTTCTTCACTGGTTAGACAGCTTTTCTTGCCCATGTTGACTAGAGAGTGAGGTTGCATAATTGGCGTAACAGCAGAACCACGCGCGATAAGCAAATGTTACCAAAACGTGGGAAATGGTTCCGTTTTATTTTTCTCTAATTATTTTTATAGCTATAACATACCTGTGTATTTACTATAAACATTTTAAATGTTTGACACTTATCTTGAAAAATAAGGAAAAAAATTGTATTTGCTTAATCAAAGGTAACATACTGTAAAAATAAGCAGCGCTTATCTCAATTCTTGTTTCATGGCCGCTATTTGTATAGTGAATGCAACATTTTGATGCATTTGTCATCATCCGTGAACATGAATTCCTATGCGCCCTTCTTTAGCACAATTCATAGCGCTTTTTAAGTCTGTTGACATATTCTAATAACTTGTCAATTTTCTGCATGAACACGTACGATACTAAACTAGCGCATCCAGTCTACTGGTATTCCGACTAATTTTTCTGGTAACACAAGTGGAAGAATAGCGATAGTATTAGAGGGTAAGCAGCGCAACGAGCCAACGAACAGCGTCGGGTGTGACCCCCCGCACGACAGGCTCTGTCTATACGCGGCAAGCAAACACCGTCGGTGACGAACACTATCCTGTAATGGTAGCTTGGCATCACATGAAGAAGCGGACACATGACGGCAAGCAGTTGCAGCCACACAAAAAAGCAGCGCCGCCAGCAGCTACGGGTAAATTCTTTGTTAGGGAATCCTTGCGGCAGTTCGGAGTGACGTCATGTCCGGAGCCGGCAGCGCCCGCACTCGAAGTGGAGCACTCAAATCGTTCCCTAAAAAGCGGTATTTGTCCTGCGGGACGCCGCTTCTAAGAAGGGAAACCTAAAAAGACGAAACCCGTGCCACAACAGTAGAGCAGTTCGTACCGAGCTATGTTGGTCTTCTCTAAAATTGGATACGATACGCGCTGCTACGTATTGCATAACTACACAGCGAATGAACTCGAGGAAACGTTGTGCGGCGCCGAAGTGTGTATGTCTTACATAAGATTCATGTATAGCCTCAGAAATATTGCCTCAGAAGTAGGTTAGACACCTCTTCTAGCTGAACCAAACCTGTTGTAGCACACACTTTTGAGGTAGGCCACATAGGTACTAGCGGGGCGCCTTGTGCCTCACCCAACTGACACGTGTAAAAGAAAGTAATGATTTGCAAGAACTTGACATCAGCTTATCGACTATCGAACACAAATCTCAATACGGAAGAGAAGGCAAAAATGTCGCATTGCAACCTCCAGCGCGTGAGAAAAAGCATTTACACCAGCTAATAGAAGCTCCTCTGATCAGAAGATCCAACATTAGAACAAAGGTAGATGCGCAGTTGTTCAGATTAGTTGTACAACTTCTGGCACGGTACAGATTGAAGTTACAACAAATCTAATCATACACTGGATATGGCTGAGAGACGGGCAATTGATTACGCAGTACTTTTCGTAAGCAAGCCATAACTGATTGCAATGCTCTGTCGAAGTGACATTAACGGCACTCACCTCCTCTGATATTTGAAAGGAAAGTTCGAAGTGACGGATGCACAGCAGCCTCTACAGCAGAATCATGACCACGGGTATGAACAATGAACACCTTTCACTGCAATTATTTGCTGCCATTTTGGATGATAAGGCACACTACTTTGCTCATAAAGTGTTCCGGTAACAAATATTTGTACTCGAAGTTTCAATTACACCAAGAGACACATGCAGTTATTGGATAGATGACACAAGAAGGAAACAATGCTATAGGTATAAAGCAAGAATTAGGGTGCAATCAAGAGCGGCTCAGTAATTACGCGTCAAGAGCGTCTAATTGCTAATGGCAGTCTGGAGTGTCGGTGGAAAATGGACTGTCTCAAATGTGTGATTAGGTAAGTGATGAGCAGCGGGGCGGTGTGCAGCTGAGGGCCAAGTTGCACCCTACGGGATCTGTGCAACACACTCTCACCTTCCATGCGATCTATTGGTCTTACGGTCACGTATAAACATGATACATCACAGCATTATAGGTTTATAATATATACATCAAAACTGAAGCACATCAGATGAACCTAAAGTGCTCAACTGCCATTAGGCGAAAGAAGTATCGTCTCCTTTGCAAGAACTTCCAATTTACAGGCTATATTCTCACGTAAACATGATTTATCACGAGAATTTTTTCTTATCTATAAAAAGATATCAGACTGCAGTGCATTACAGACGAACCGAAAGTGTTACATCGCAAATCTTACGAGAGAATTATAGCTTCTTCGCAAGTTCATATTTTGGCAGCAGAACAAGACAAGAGGTCATTTTTTGGACTGTGCAGCAGGAAATACAAATGACAGAAGTAATTTACTCGTGACGCACGTCGCAGTTGTGATTTACGACGGACGTGAGAGGGGCGCGCAGTACAGAGACATCGGAGAGCAGCAGCAGCACATCGCGCCACAGGCGACACTTAGCACGGGCCTCTGACCACAGGATGCTGCATCTAAGCGGCTCTGGACCGCAGTGTGACAAAGCGACATTGCCTGTAATGGTATCTTATCGATATGAAATTGCGACAAAACGGTGGCCTCACGTGCGTGACACCGGAGCGTCTGGCCACACCAGGGACACCGGCCTGCAACTTCGGCCACCGCAGCTCAACTTTGCTCGTAAAGAAGGTCCCTGGTCCCTGTCGTAATTGATTGTTGCTGCTGTAGAGGGTTTCGGGAAGATCTAATGAAGAGTTATTTTGTTCCGAACTATAGCTTCTTAAATTTACGTAAAAGGCTTGATTGACAACTCGTTGCTAGTTCTTCATCTTTTGTATTTTTGGAATCACAGTGA